>CM017440.1:42175901-42370524 GCA_007726485.1 Eragrostis curvula
GTTGGAGGGTATAGTAACTTACGTCAGTCCTTATCAGGGCTATGGTTTGGTTATTTAATTGAGCCTTTCCTCCTTGCTCTGGATTCAATTTGTTTTGCATTATAGCAACTTGCAATTGCTCCATGACAGCATGTCAGGTTCTTAACATCTTAACGTCCTTAACCTGAATGGCTTTGGATGGGTAATTTTGGGATTTCCGCCTTGCTCTGGAATTTATTGAGCATTGTTAGCTACCTGTAATTGATCCATGGTAGGATATTAGCATGTCAGGTTCTTAACATCTTAGCTGTGTACAAAAACTGCATTATTCAGGAGCGTAGGTTGATCGTAGTATCTCCTCAGGAACATTCTCATTGGTCTCCAATCGGGTGTTTTCACCTTCTATCTATGCTGGTTTGCACTTGGAAAGAATCTCTTGGAGTCTTTGTCTTGGTTAAGTATGGCCGTCTGTGCAGCCTCCTTCGGCGTGCTCATGAACAACACTTCGACGACCATCCCTGGCCCCTTAGGCACTCTCCGCCGTGCGACAAGCTGCTTCAGGTGATTACTTGCCTCAGCCGGACATCATAGAAATCATTCAGATGCATCACAGGATTAAAAAGTTGGTAGTAAAAGAGCATCGATCATTAAAAAGATAAGAGGAAGTTTCAGCCTCCTGGCATGAAATGGAAACAGTTTAGTGTTCCCAACAAAGTTGCAATAATCTCAGTTAGAAAGAGCAGACCAGCAGCCTTTGTGGCATTTTCACGAACAGGTATGGTGCATGGCTATGGCTTGCGAGACAGCACCTCGTACGTGAAGACGTCATGGCAGCGTACGCGTACCCACGCGTATGGAAGAGGTTCGCAAGTTGTCGTCGACCTGCCGCTAATGTGGCAAAGCAGCCGGGACGGGAAGACGGCGCTACGTGCTCGGTGGCGCGTCGGTGTCGTCGAAGGCTCACGGGCAACGTTGAGAGCCGTGGCGTTGAGCGTGATCTTGTACTGTGCGAGCGCCTGCGGGTGGGAGATGAGGCGGGTGAACAGCTCCTGGCGCACCCGAGCCTGCGAGGAGCCAACAGTGGTCGGGGAGCTGGACACTGGAGCGGGACGCCGACGATGGGTAGGCGGTGGCGGTGCTGGAAGCATCTAGAGGAAACAACACTGGACGTTAGTTGCCAAATGAACGGCTGAAATGAACCAACCAATCAGGTGCGAGAGAACCGCACGCGATTTTGATATGTAGAGACTAGTACCTGTTTTATCCTAATAGATATTTTTTTTTTGAATCTCCTAATAGGTATTTGATGGGAGACACCGTTTCCTAATAAAACAAGAAATCGCTAAGCCCCAGCGCAAAAAAGGTACTGTGCAGGCCGCATATATCACAAACCAAACAGACTGTTTAGACAAATTCGTGTCAAAATAGAGGCCACCGGTAATTCCTAGTTTAGTAAGGAGCGTACACCTAGTTTAGATAGAATAGGAATAGGACTAGACGAGTTTATATAGTCATCCTATTCCGAATAGAAATAGAACACCCTCTGTTGGGAAGTCCGATACAGGGTTTCCAAATAAAACACAGCGCAGATAAACGGGCTCTGCATCCACATGTATCACGAAATCGATCCTCTCCACTATATATAGGGCAAAACCAACATCGCCCCGCGGACGGCCATGGCAGTCCAAGCGACGCAACCAGCCTCCAGTTCGTCGACGGCGGCCTACCCTCCGTGGGTGATGCTGGAGCCCGGCGCCGATGTGGAGACCACGGGCTCCTACTCCACCGCCGACCCCCAACACCTTGGCGGTCGCCCGGACCTCCACTGGCTATCCTATCGGCGTATCCCTCCGCCTCAAGTCGCCACCGGCGGAGTCGCGTCTATGCTTCCACTTTCCGCGCGATGTCGAGCCAGGCCGGCATTCAAACGAAGTCATCGCGGCCCACGGCGACTCTGTGCTTGTCAGGGTTGCTTGGGAAGAACGCTATGATGCCTCGTCAACCGATTACTTGTTTACAACGCAGGCACTACCGGTGCCGGCTCCTCACAGCCGCCGTCGTTGTCTCTGCTCCCACCATTCCGTTACCTGATAAAAGACTCAACCGGCATCCTGCGTCGCGGCGAGGACGAGCTAGTGGTGGCGCAGCTTCGGAGTGTGCACTTGAAAGAAGAGACGCCGGCAAAGCATGTTGCTGAGCTCTCCCTGTTCAGATCCGGCGTGTGGTATACAGCACGGCCGCGAGTCAGCGGTCTTGGCAATGCAATAGATGAAGAGAAGTTTCTGTCTTCATGGTTCAGCGCGAGTGTGATCCCCGTCGGTCAGGACAAGCTGTGCTGGGTTAGCATGCATGGAGGTCTCATTTTCTCCAACGTGCACGACGAGATGGTCTGGCTACGGCACGTGCCCCTTCCCGAGGACGGCAGTTGCACCGAGCACTTCTATGAAAGCCGGAACGTGTGTGTCACCCGCCGGAGACACGGTGAAGTTTGTCAACATCTTTGCTCGCTGCTGCTGCGGTGGTGCGGGCGGCTGCAAATGCAAACATTCACAAGATGCCTACCTCATCAAAACATGGACGCTGAGGATGGACAGCATGACATGGGTGCTGGACGGCATGATGGACGCCACTGAGCTATGGGCCCTCGATGCCTACCAGAGCCTCCCACGTGTTCAATTGGGCTTCCCGGTGGTGAGCGTGGACGAGCCTCATATCATCTGCTTTATGGTGTCTGATAAGAAGGCGTGGTTGATCAAGGTCGACATGAGAAGCAAGATGTTGCTCTCCGTCTACAGCTACCCAAAAAAAGAAGAGTTGAAAAATATATATCATGGAAAACTTCTCCTGCCCAGTAAGGTCTCTTGCTACTTGAACTTGTATCCAGGCGGTAGTTGCCACATAGGCATTGACCCAAACCCGTGTCCATCCTCGACGAGCGGGTAACATATGATGCAAGTAATTCCGAGCTGTTGCCGTCTGGTAGCAACACGTCTGCTGAGCCGGGTGCGCATGCATCAGAGATTCTTGCGGCACTTCGAGAGATATCTAGCAGTGGCTTTGAGGGTGATGACATGCGAAAAGCAATTAGTCTTCTGAGTCGTGGCAATGGCCACCGGTTCAGATCCTATTTTGGGATCCCAAAGAGATTAAGGAAGGATTGGCTCCTTATGGAGATTAATGCTAGCATACGCTGATTTATTTTTTAACAGGCCACGAGCATGGTTCATGTTTCTGTGGAAGAAAGTGCATGGTTAAATTTTGACGGCACACACATTGTGCTTGCTTGTTATGAATTTTGTTATCGCTGAACTATAACATAGTGGTGCATAATCACTACTACCTTCTGAAAATGTGTTGCTGGCATGACATTTCTAGCTCATCCTTGAGTTCAAACTTTAAACCGTAAGTACAATATGGTATTCTTTTGAACTGACAAAATAGTACGCAAGAAGTGTACGTTGGATTAACTAATCTAACTCTTTCTGTTTCAGTTGACGTGAACTGGGCATAGTTTTGTCTTCATTTCACGAGATGTTACTAACCAGGACGTCAAGTGGAGCCTCTAGCTGTTTCCTGCATACCTTTTCCTATATAAAGGTGAAGTGTAAACAAAGTAAGATGCCCTTCTGCACGCACATTATTTGAGCGAAGTCTGACCATACACTAAGGTGAAGACACACGTGCATTTGAATACACTAGTTCAGAAAAAAAAGGTAAATTCAAAGAGGAAAGTAACAATCCCCTTGCAAAAAAAAAAAAAAAGAAGAGGAAAGTAACAAAACATATTTCAAAATGAAAAAAATCAAATGAAATTATTGCAATACGTAGGCTGCTTATTATTTTTTTTTGAGTAACGCTTTATTATTTTCATGGAAGAACATAAATGAGCCAAAATTCATCCTTGTTGGCCCATATGATATGGGCCATCACAGCCAGCATGTATTTACTCATACACATTGGCCCAAATTTGCTCAGAAGCACTAATGAAGGCCCAGGAAAATCTCACCCTTTGGACTATTTAACGAGATCCCACTCCCCTTCCTCTCCTCCCTAACGCGATCCACCCATGCCACTACTTTCTGTGTCGCAATCATCAGACGTGCGTGGGGGCATGCAATGTCCCCGCGCATCTGGTCAACACTACCTCTCTAACTGACATCTTCTTTCTTCCTTTCTTCTTTTGTCCGGGGTTTTATGCCAAAATACATAGTTAAACAAATTCTACAAATAATCCAGGGCCTAATCAAACTTGGGGGGTCACAGCCCCACCCCAGTGTATGTGGGTATGCAGGCTACAACATGTAGATTCAATATTAGATGACAAGGCTGTTTATAGACGGTTTGAGAAAACCGAAGGTCAATCCGGCTGCTCGAGACAGACCTACGAATGAACATTAGTTGTACTAGATGAACAATGTCCACAGATCTTTGAACGTACAGTGACCAGTTTTGCCGCCAGATTTCTTGAATCGTGGATGAACATCCCTATATATTAGATCATCAAGATCCCCAACTATAGCGACTCGGATAGATGCAATATAGCTATGAGACTTTATTTTACATCAAACCATAAACTCGATGATAGTAGACCACATGTCACAGTACGTCGTGTAGATATGGATGTAGTGAAGATATTCTGTGATTGTGAGGCCTGAGTGGCCCAACTCCCATGGCTTGGCTGCTAGTTTGGGCAACCAAGATAGTACAACATCGCTAGTTTAGAATGGGTTGCACCAACTTAAATAGCCAATGTGCAAATGGCTAGTAACTCTGGATTAATCCTTTTACGTGATGCGAGGACGAAAAGAGTAAGCGAGTTACTGTGTATAGGTCTGGTTTGCGCAGCTTGTGCAGACATGAGCCGTCGAGATCCAAAGTGTCGTGAACAGTAATCATTGAGTTAGATCTAGATGAGGTTGATTTTTTAAATCACATTCTGAAAACTAAATACGGACAGAGAATAATATTTAGACAAACTCGTGTCAAAATAGGGCTAATCTGGAGCGGTAGAAACTTGTAAAAGTCCTAGTTTAGTGAGAAGCATATACATGGAATAGGACTAGGACTGGACTAAGTTTTTTCCCAATAGATATATATTTGTTGGGAGACACCGTTTCCTAATAAAACAAGAAACCGATCCTCTCGACTGAATAGAGAAACTCAACATCGGGCCGCGGACGGCCATGGCAGTCCAAGCGACGCTACAAGAACCAGCCTGCAGTTCGTCGACAGCTGCGTACCCTTCGTGGGTGATGCTCGAGCCCCACACCGATGTGGAGACCACAGGCTCCTACGCCACCGCCGACGCCAACACCTTGGTTGTCGCCCGGACATCCACCGGTCATCCTATCGGCGTCTCCCTCCGCCTCAAGTCGCCGCCGGCGGAGTCGCGTGTATGCTTCCCCTTTCCGCACGATACCGATCCTGGCCGGCATACAAACCAAGTCATCGCAGCCCACGGCGACTCCGTGCTCATCCAGGTTGATCGGGAAGGAAACTATTCTATCTTGCCAGATTACTTCGTTTACAATGCGGGCACCACCGCCGCACAGCCACCGTCTTTGTCTCTGCTCCCACCATGCCGTTGCCTGACGAAAGACTCAACCGGCCTCCTGCGCCGTGGCGAGGACGAGCTAGTGGTGGCGCAGCTCCAGATGATACCGCTGAAAGATGACATAGATGAGACGCCGGCGAAGCATTATGTAGCTGAGCTACTCGTGTTCCGCTCCGGCAATTGGCTCGCATGGCGGCCACGAATCAACGGTTTTGGCAATAGTATAGAAGAAGAGGAATTTATGTCATCATGGTTCTACAGCAGGAGTGTGATCCCCATCGGTGACGACTTGCTGTGCTGGGTAATTAGCATGCATAAATGCAAACATTCACAATTGCACCGTAGCCCGGGTAATTAGCCCGGGTCTCATTTTCTCGAACGTGTACGACGAGAGTCCCGGGCTACTGTACGTGCCCCTTCCCGAGAACGCCAGTTGCACCGAGCACTACTCTTCAAGCCGGAACGTGTGCGTCACTGCCGGTGACACGGTGAAGTTTGTCAACATCTTTGCTCGCTGCTGTTGCGGCGAGGCGGGCGGTTGCAAATGCAAACATTCACAACATGCCTACCTAATCAAAACCTGGAGGCTGAGCATGGACAGCATGACGTGGGTGATTGATGGCATGATGGACGCCACTGAGCTCTGGGCCCTCGATGCCTACAAGGGCCTCCCACGTGTGCAAGTGGGCTTCCCGGTGGTGAGCATGGACGAGCCTGATGTCATCTGCTTTGTATTGAACGATCAACAGGCATGGTTGATCTTGGTCGACATGAGAAGCAAGATGTTACGGTCCGTCTACAGCTACCCAAAAGGAGAGTCGGAACACAGGTATCCTAATAAACTTCTCCTGCCCAGTAAGGTCTCCTGCTACTTGAATACTCAGAACCCAGTTAGTAATAGGCAGACAGAAATTGAGCCACAACCCGTTGCCATCCTCGACAAGCAGTTAAAATACGACGCAAGTAACTCCAAGCTGTTGCCATCTGGTTGCAACACGTCTGCCGTGCCTGAGATGCATGCATCAGAGATTTTTGCAGCCCTTCAAGAGATATCTAGCTATGGCTTGGCGTGTGATGGCACGCGAAAAGCAATCAGTATTCTGAGTCAGGCCAACGGCCGCCGGTTCAGGTCGTATTTGGGGATCCCAAAAAATTTGAGGAAGGATTGGCTCCTTATGGAAATTAATGCTAATAATGCTCATGCTTTTATTTAATTGGCCATGTGAATGGTTGATCAATTTTGTATAAGAAAGGGCATGGTTGAATTTTTCTGGGGCACAATGTGTGCTTGCTATTTATGATTTTGACTATTGCTGAATTTCTGATACTGGTACTTTTTCTTTCCTGGCGATGGTGCCTTTGTTTTATTATCGAACTAGGTCCAAATTAATTTTCTTTTGTAGCACTAAGTCTCCGCTTTGAATCCCTGAATTAGCTTCTTTGAAATGCATTGGGCTCGAATGCCAAATTCAGGAGAGAATTGCATTGCTCTCAATGCCAATTATTTTGTACGGTTTGCCAAACAAATCATACAATGAAAATGAACTCGCTGAAATATTTTTCCAGGTCATGTTTCTCTGACAAATTAGAAGTTTAATTGGACAGATGAACATGCCTACCCGCTGCTGCCACTTCCATTTTTAGTTTGCCAGTTCATGGCACCCACCATGATGCATGCTGTCCTTTAGTGCACATTGTCGAGTGGAGATTCATTGTCACTTGTGGAAATCCTAGCGCCCATGTCCTCCATCATGTTGCCCTATCTTGTTGATGTATGATCTTGGGACTTATTGAGTAGTTGAGATAACTGCAATCACATAGAACACTGATGGTGGTGGACTACATGGGCTTCTGTCAACCGGAACGGAGGAATTTCTGGCCACTTCTACCTCTCTTCTCTACGAGATACAACTAATTCACAAAAAGACCTGTAGCCTAGTGGTTACAAGAGCCTCAGTAGCACATGAGGTCCTGGGTTCGACATTCCATGGGAGCAAATTTTCTAAAATTTGACGGAATTGTGCTTTCAGTGTTAGGCGACGCTCCCGTCTACAGCGAGGCATCAGTGGTGACTTCGAGCCTACCCATATGTTGTGCATGACTAACTATGTATCGATTATATATTCTTTTGAAGACTATCCGCGACGTCGCGTAGTACAAATCACAGCATGAAAACTAAAATAAACGTGGAGAGACAATCGTACTTAGACAAATTCATGTTCAAAATAGCGGCTAATCTCCATGTTTAGTATAAGGATCCTCAAATGGAATATAGCACTACAGGATTAGGCGATTTTATATCTTCCTATTCCTAATAGAAATAAAACACCCCTTTCCCCAAGAGATGTTTTTTGGGAGACACCGTTTTTCCTCCTAAAACCAAAGGACTCTCCATCCGCATGTATCACAAGATCGATCCTCAGGACCGAATAGGGCAAAACCAACAGCGGGCGGCAGGCGGCCATGGAAGTCGTCCAAACGACGAAACAATCCTCCGGTTCGTCGATCGATGCCTACCCTCCGTGGGTGATGCTGGAGCCCGGCGCCGATGTGGAGACCACAGGCTCCTATGCCACTGCCGACGCCAACACCTTGGTGGTCGCCCGGACCTCCAATAGCGATCCAATCGGCGTCTCCCTCCGCCTCAAGTCGCCGCCGGCGGAGTCGCGCGTGTGCTTTCACTTTCCGCACGATGCCAAGCCTGACCGGCATGCAAACGAAGTCATCGCGGCCAACGGTGACTCCGTGCTCATCCGAATTGTTCGGGAAGAACGAAATAATTACTTTATTTACAATGCGGGCACAACGGACGCTGGCTCCTCACAGCCGCCATCGTTATCTCTGCTCCCACGATGCTCCCGTTACCTGGCGAAAGACAAAACCGGTATCCTGCGTTGCGGCGAGGATGGGCTAGTGGTGGCACGGCTCGAGATGGTACAGCTGAAAGATGAGACGCCGACGAAGCATGTAGCTGAGGTAGTCCGGTTCCGCTCTGGCGCGTGGTATATAGAGCGGCCACGAATCAGTGGTGTTAGCAATGGTACAGAAGAAGAGATGTTTCTGTCTTCGTGGTTCTGCTGGAGTGTGATCCCCGTCGGTGACGACATGCTGTGCTGGGTCAGCTTGCATCGCGGGCTTATTTTCTCCAAAGTGTACAACGAAAGGCTCACGCTACAGTACGTGCCCCTTCCCGAGGACGCTAGTTGCACCGAGCACTTCTATTCAAGTCGGAACGTGTGCGTCACCGCGGTTGACACGGTGAAATTTGTCAACATCTTTGCTCGCTGCTGTTGCGGTGGTGCGGGCGGCTGCAAATGCCAACATTCACAACATGCCTACCTGATCAAAACCTGGACGTTGAGGATGGACAGCATGACGTGGGTAATTGACGGCATGATGGACGCCACTGAGCTCTGGGCCCTCAATGCCTACAAGAGCCTCCCACGCATCCAAGTGGGCTTCCCGGTGGTAAGCATGGACGAGCCTGATGTCATCTGCTTTGTGGTGAACGATGACAAGGCGTGGTTGATCATGGTCGACATGAAAACCAAGATGTTACGGTCCATCTACAGCTACCCAAAAGGAGAGTCGGTACATAGATATCCTGGGAAATTTTTCCTGCCCAGTAAAGTCTCCTACTACTTGAACTAGTAAAAATGCACGTGCGCCACGCACGTGTCTAAAAAATACATCACTTGGCAGGATTATGAGAATTATAGACAACTTGATTACATATTCATTTATTAGCATAGAAAATAAATTATTCTGGAAAGAATCACGCAAAGCAATAGTAATTGCACCTTAAACCATCAATCATAACACATCAAATTAAAATTGCATTTGTTTTGTGTCATATATGCCTCCATGGCCATACATGAGTATTTGGGAAACCCGATGCAAAAAACAAAAATAGTCTGTGAGAAATGCAATAAACAAATATAGTTTTTCTCCTATTGCAAGATGATGTTTTTTCTTAAAGACTAAGAATTGAATTAGACATTTCTTTATAAAATATCAAGAAGTTTTTGAACTCTGCATTAATCAACAAGGGTAGTTTTTCTCCTATTGCATGATGATTTTTTGTTTAAAGACTAAGAATTGCATTCGACAATACCATGCATAGGCCTCAAACTAATAAAGTATTAATTTCTCTATTGTGGCTGCAGAAGAAAAATAACCCAAGCCATTGAACTCAATGAACTAATCCAACAAGCAAACAACTTTATTGATTAATTGCATGATGCAAACCACTTCCTCATCTCAAGTAGCAACAAATAGTTTCAACAATATTTTATGATGCAAACAAAAGATTTCACGTCACATGGTAATCTGATAATCACATTCACTTGTGAAATCTGCCTCTAAAGGCTATTGCGTTAGGCTTCAGTAGACCAAAATCTTAATTGAACATCTCAATTTGTTTTTAGGAATATCTCAATTTTTTTCATATTCATATATAAAGAAAATATGTCAACGAATCATCAATAACAAAAATTGACAGGTTATCTGCAGTGGGCAAGATGCATTATCAGGGTTAACAAAAATTGACAGGTTATTTTAACCTGTGAGGCTATGAGTGTCTGTTACCTTCTAGGTGCAGGAAGTAAGAAATCCATAAAGCTGGTATTATAAAGCTGCACCATCCATTAGAAGGGATTTCAATCAATAAATTTCATACATTTCAGTGGAGGTAATAAATAGGAAATAATAACCTTAAAGTTATAAAATAGAAGGCTCCAAATAAGTAGTGAACAAAAGAGAGATGAACGAACGGAATAGATTCCATCGCTCTTTGTTTTTAGAAATGGAATAACATACCTAATTGCAGATATTCTTGCTCAAACCTTTTGTCAATGAACCTGTTGCAAAGCATCTTGCAGATATTCTTGCTCAAACCTTGTGTCAATGAACCTGTTGTACAAGCAGTGAGTTCAACGTCCTCCTTAATTTATTGAAATATATGAGCACCATCATCTAAAAATTGCAAACAACATCGTATAAGTAACTGAGCTCAACAGTTAAGCTAATCTCTCTTTTGCACTCTCCATCATCTTTGCCTGCCAAAAAAGGTTAAAAAAACAAACTGCAATGGCTTAGCATCTATGGATTTCAGTTAACGAACCTGCTTGCAAAGAATTTGGAACCAGATCATGGAATCGCAGATACATTTTGAAGAGATAATCGCAGATACCTGCTTGCACTTCTCTCTTTGTCTCCCAAAAGCTCCCCTGCAAATCGAACAAGGAAAATACGTCAAGCATCCATTCAGCCATTGACTGTAACCAGATACAAAAAACAACTTCAAATATGCAATACCGGAGAAGCAAACTTTGGGGAGACTGATATTTTCCCTTATCTGAAAAAGAAGGAAATCTTGATATGTGACGAATTGTTCGGTGCTAAGAAAAACCATGATAAGGTGCTACAACAGACTGAATGAGCAGGCACCGTCATCAGGCCAGTGATTAATGCAACCTGATGAGAGAAACAAATGACATATTGCGTTAGGGGGAGCAAATAGTTAACAAGTTAATGAAAAGAAACCAATTATAGGAAAAGCTAAACTTCCTGAGTAGGAACATGAGATGATCGGCCGGACTAACAGATCGATGTGCAGTGCATCAATGACAGGCCATGCGCAGAGGGGAAAAAATCACAAATATCAAGAGAATTTCGCAAAAAAAAAAATCAATGGAATACAATTCACAAGAAAATAGAAGTCAGAAGCATGGAATCGAACCTTATGCTATCCATCCAAATCGCAAGCATATTTGAAGTTGGAGGTGCCGTCGGCAGCGCAGCTTGTGGGAGAGGTCGGCGAGGTGCAGTGACGCGCAGCGCGGAGCGGGAGAGCAGGTTGAAGCGGAGGTCGAGGGAGCCGAGGGTCGGGGACGCGAGGAAGAAGGCGGGGACGGATTCGATGCCAAGAAGTTGGAGGCTGGAATTGAACAGAGCCGAATCACCTTCATCGCCAAATCTGGCAACGGTCGCCGGGGCCGATCGAGATCTCGAAACTCTCGCAGCTGGATTTATCGCTGTCGACAGAGCCGTCTCTGCCGTGCCTCCCGAACCGCCTCCAGGACGGCGACCGGCCGCTGCTCGCCGCAGAGGAAGACGACCCGGACCCCGATCGGCTCAAGCATCTTCAAGGCCGACCTGAGTAGCCACTGCATCTTGCCGCTGCTCTTGACCGCCGATGCAGCCAGAACCCTCGATGCCACCTCCAGCTCGCCGCCGCCGCACCGCCCGCGCAGAGCCGCGGCCACTCCCGTTTGCGAAGATCTGGTGGAGGATGTGGGAGGAAGGAAATCCAGAAGGAAAGAATCCATGCGTAAGAAGGAAACAAATAAACATGACGGTATTCTTTCGTATGGAAGGCAAGAGTTACGGAAAACTCTTTTGGAAAGTAACAAAATCTGTGTACGGAAATCCAATCATGTTGGTCCAGGTGTTGTATATTTTTTGGTGGAAAAAATCAGCGTTTTGAGCGTTACGTGATGCAAACAATTAACGTAGAAATGAGGGATGGGGAGGGGGGTGTTACGCCGGGGGGTAGGTGGGATGATTCGGTGCGTTGGATTTCGGACCCACGATATGGCAGGACGGTTCAGATCGCAGGGTAGATAAGATGGCAGGGTGAAAATAATTATTCTCCCAACTGGTTCTTTAAGGGTTTAGATTAGATTCTAAGAATCCAGGTAGTAATAGCGAGAGAGAAATTGAGCCACAACAAGTTGCCATCGACTACAACCAGCTAAAATATGATGCAAGTAACACCAAGCTGTTGCCATCTTGTTGCAAGACGTCTGCTGAGCGGGAGATGCATGCATCGGAGATATTTGTGGCACTTCAAGAGATATCTAGCTATGGCTTGGAAGGTGACGACATGCGAAAAGCAATTAGTATTTTGAGTCATGGCAATGGCCGCCTGTTCAGCTCATATTTGGGGATCCCAACGAGATTGAGAAAGGATTGGCTCCGTATGGAGATTAATGCCAGCATAGGCTGATTTTTTTTTAACAGGCCACGAGCATGGTTGATTTATTTTTATTGTAAGAAAGTGCATGGTTGATTTTGGGTGGGGCACATGGTGTGCTTGCTTCTTATTATTTTTGGTTATCCCTAAATTTATGATAGTGGTGCTTATTAATTCTTTCTGGCAAGGGTCCATTTGTTTTATTCGAACTAATTCCAAATCATAATTTTATTGTAACACTAAGACTCCGTTGGAATCCCTGAATTGGATTCGCTGAATTGCAAATTTTACTCGAATGCCAAATTCATGAGAGAATTGCAGTGCTCTTGATAGCCAATTGGTTTTTTTTTTTGGATTGCCAAATAAATCAGAGAATCGAAATCATGTCATGGGAAAAAACATTCAAGACATATTTCTGTGATAACGAAGTTGAATTGGACTGATGAACATTGTTACCTGTTCTTCTTCTTCACCTTATCCTAGTTGATGGCACCTACGAGGCCATGATGCTTTCCTTAAATGTACATGAGTTCAAGGAGCTTCCTTAATTCTTTGAAGACAGTTCCTACGAGAAGCTTCCGTGTCACCATCTATGGCCAGATCCCACCGGCATGGACTGCTGTCGTCACCATTATGTTCTCCACCACGAAGGCCTCACTTATCAAGGGGATTCCCTAGATAGCGCCATTTCATCGTGTCTTTGTCATTAATTTGTTAAATCATATTTGAGTATTGATCCACTTAGTTGATTGTTACAAAAACATTGTTATTTCGATGTACTTGATTTGTTGAGTCAGTCTTCATTTTTATTGTGGGTCTGTGGTACTAATACCTATAAACATTGTTATTGCTTTATTATTCTTTCTCTATCATTGTGATATTTATTTGGGACTAGATCTCTCTGTGGATCCGGTGTGTCTCAGTAGTCAGATGACTCCAAGGCGTTGTGGATCCAGTGCCATTCTTTCTGCTATGCATGAGTGTGGCCTGCTAGCATGAGCTTAGCTAGCTGGGTGGACGGCGGTCCCCAGCCCACCATAGGATTTATATATTCTAAGGTTTATATATATAGTGAGAGAAATATGATTTATGCTTTTGCTGATTATTTACATAGCAAAAGGAGAAATATATAGCACAAAAATGAATGGTTATAGGTATCTTTAAGGTTATTTTTAGCTTAATTATTGTAATCTGTAGTGTTAATATCATGGTATTAAGAAATTATGTCAATTAGGCCCACCTTAACATAAAATCCTAGTTACGCACTGCACGCGAGCCACATGGATTGGCATGTGTGCAACGATGACAGGTTATGTTCTTGATGGTGGCTATGGGACCCACACTCGTGTATTGTTCATCTATGTAACCAACAACAGAGAGAGAACGAGAAAAGCTGACGTAGGTTGATAGTCAATGCCATGAAGATCAGGAAACTGTGAATATGTTCCCCAATCATCAGAGCCTTGTAGCCATTGCCAGCATGGTCATAGCCATCTAGATTCGTACATCATTTTTTTTAGAACACATTACAGGCGCACACACTGACATACACGAGTACTCATCACTATGAATACACACATGTAACTCCTACCCTTATAAGATTCCTACATCATTGAAATGTTGTCATTGATGTCGATCTTGGCGAGCTTGACATAATCGGCTGGTAGTGTTGGTGATGATAACATGTTGAATAACCACATCGCCAGCGGCTGAAGATTCTTCCACATGTCGAATTATTAAATTCTAAGAGAATATTTGGTGGTTCTTCTTTTTATCCAAAGACAAATTCGTGTATGAAATAGGGGTTATCTCAACGTGTACAGGGGCGGTAGGAAACTATTTCTAGTAGGAGTCCTACTAGTAAGGACTAAGGAGCCTAGACATGGAATAGTATTAGGATGCTTCCTAAATTTTCTTAATAGAAACACATGGCCCATTTCCCCAGCGCAAACAAGGGACAGCTAATCGCCAAAAAAAAAAAGGGACAGCACTGCTGATCCGTATGTATCACGATCTCTCGACTGAACAGGGCAAAACCAACAGTTGGCGGCGGACGACCATGGACGTCCAGGCGACGCAACCACCCTCCAGCTCGTCAACCGCCGCCTACCCTCCGTGGGCGATTCTCGAGCCCGGTGCCGATGTGGAGACCACGGGCTCCTGCTCCACCGCCGACCCCAAAACATTGATGGTCGCCCGGACCTCCGCTGGCCATCCAATCGGCGTCTCCCTCGGCCTCAAGTCGCCGCCGGCGGAGTCGCTCGTGTGCATTCACTTTCCGCTTTATTCCAGGCCAGACCGGCATTCAAACGAAGTTATTGCGGCCCACGGCGACTCCTTGCTCATCAGGGTTGTTAGGGAAGAATACTATGATGCCTTGCCTGATTACTTCGTTTACAATGCGGGCACCACCGGCGCCGGCTCCCCACAGCCGCCGTCGTTGTCTCTGCTCCCACCGTGCTGCCGTCACCTGACAAAAGACTCAACCGGCCTCCTGCACAGCGGCGAGGACGAGCTAGTGGTGGCGCAACTCCAGATGGTACCGCTGAACTTAGATGAGACGCCGGCGAAGTATGGACCTGAGGTATTCCTGTTCCGCTCCGGCAAGTGGCTCACAGTGCTGCCACGAATCAGCTGTTTTGGCAATAATAATATAGAAGAAGACAAATTTATGTCATGGTTCAGAAGCAGGAGCGTAATCCCCGTCGGTGACGACTTGCTGTGCTGGGTTGACATGTCTTACGGGCTTATTTTCTCGAACTTGTATGACGAGAGTCCCGGGCTATGGCACGTGTCACTTGCGGCGGACCCCTGTTGCACAGAGAGCTTCTCTTTAAGCCGGAACGTTTGTGTCACCGCCGGCGATGTCGTGAAGTTTGTCAACATATTTGCTCTCGCTGCTGTTGCGGCAGCGAGGGTGGAGACAGATGCAAAAATTCAGATCATGCCTACGTGATCAATGCAAAAATTCAGATCATGCCTACGTGATCAAAACCTGGGCGCTGAGGATGGACAGCATGACGTGGGTGGTTGACGCCATGCTCGACGCCACTGAGCTCTGGGGTCTGGGCCCTCGACTCCTACAAGAGCCTCCCTCGCGTCCAAGAGGGCTTCCCGGTGGTGAGCATGGACGAGCCTCATATCATCTGCTTTATGGTGTGCGATGAGAAGGCGTGGTTGATCATGGTCGACTTGAGAAGCAAGATGTTACGGTCCGTTTACTGCTACTCAAAAAGAGAAAATGGATATCCTGGAAAATTTCTCTTGCCCAGTAAGGTCTCTTACTACTTGAACTCGTATTCAGGTTCTAGTAGGCAGACAGACATTCAGTCAGAACCCTTTGACATCCCCAACATGCAGCTAACATATCATGCAAGTAACTCCGAGCTGTTGCCGTCTGGTTGCAACACGTGTGCTGAGCCGGGGGCGCATGCATCAGAGATTCTTGCGGCACTTGAAGAGATATCTAGCTATGGCTTGGACGGTGACGACATGCGAAAAGCAATTAGTATTCTGAGCCATGGTAATGGCCGCCGGTTCAGATCCTATTTGGGGATCCCAAAGATATTGCGGAACGATTGGCTCCTTACGGAGATTAATGCTAGCATAAGCTGACTTCTTTCAACAGGCCACGAGTACGGTTGATATTTCTGTTGTAAAAAGTGCATGGTTATATTTTGATGGGACACATAGCTAGTGTGTTTTCTTGTTATGATTTTGGTTATCCCTGAATTTAGTAATAACCAGATAGAAATTGAGCCACAACCTGTTGCCATCCTCGACAAGCAGCAGCTAAAATACCATGCAAGTAACTCCAAGCTATTGCCATATGGTTGTGACACGTTTGCTGAGCCTGGGGTGGATGCATCGGAAATTCTTGTGGCACTTCAAGAGATATCTAGCTATGGCTTTGAGCGTGATGAAACACGAAAAGGAATTAAGTATTCTGAGTCGTGGGAATGGCCGCCGGTTCTGATCCTATTTGGGGATCCTAAAAAAATTGAGGAAGGATTGGCTCCGTATGGAGATTAATGCTAGCATAGGCTGATTCATTGTTTAATAGGCCACCAGCATGGTTGATTTTTATTTTTGTAGAGAAAGTGTATGGTAGAATTTGGGTGGGACGCACGGTGTGCTTGCTTTTTACGATTTTTGGATATCGGTAGTGGTGCTTATTAATTTTTTTTCTGGCAAGGGTCTATTTGTTTTTTTCGAACCATTTCCAAATCATATTTTTGTTGTAACTCTTCCGTTGGAATCCCTGGATTGGATTGGCAGAAAATTGCAAATTGGGCTTGAGTGCAAAATCCATGAGAGAATTGCACAGCTCTTGATAGCTAATTCTTTTGTTTGGTTGCCGAAGAAATCATAGAATGGAAATCATGTCACTGGGAAAAAAAATCAACTCATGTTTCTCTGATAAAGAAGTTGAGTTGGACTCATGTGAACACGGTTATCTGCTGTTGCTTGTTCGATTTATGCTAGTTCATGGTACCCACCATGCTGTCCTTAAATGCACATGATTTCAGGGAGCTTCTTAAATGCATTGAAGACAGTTCAACCTGCTACTACCTCCATTCCATCCCAGAATATAAGCATATATTTCTGGGTTTGTTGAAAGTAAACAGTTTCAACTTTGACTAGCAATATGTAGAAAAATACAATATTCTAACTATGAAGAGTTGCATATATATTAGAATAGTTGGTTTCACAATGAATCTAACAACATCAATTATATATAGTGAAATGATATAAGGGAAAATCCATTCTACTCCCTAGTGTAGTTACTCTCCTAATTTCAAAAAACCACCATGGGTATGTAAAAACCCAAAATAGGATTTCTCAAAGTAATAATCATGAAAAAATTTGAGTGAAACTCACATTTTTTTTGCACCATGTTATATATCGCATTTCCTATATAGAAAAAGGAGTATGTCCATATATCACTTTTAAACATCAAGTATGTGTACATACGTTTATTAGAAACCCCAAGTATGAACCCATACCCCTTAGATTGTAAGATACAAATATGGGAGTAGCTACACGTGGGATCGAGTAGGAAAAAGGCTTCCAATGCTATAATTGTTTTGCTATTGATGGTCAAAGTTTAAAAAACTTGACTTTGACCAAACCCAGAAATTCTTACAGTCTAGAACGGAGATCTTCCGTGTCACCGTCTACTGCCATAGCCCACTGACATGGAGCCCCGTTTGTGTCATCATTCTCTTCTGAATTCTTTACTATCCGCCCAAAATCTCTTGAACCTCGTTCATATTGAACTATATGATTTGAATGGGACTGTCGTGCATAAGGAAGATTCATCTTAATCGACACCACTGATTTTTCTCAATTGCATTGATCTATGTACTAAGCAGACTGCTGAGAAAGAATAATCGTACGCAGATGGGATGGGAAGGGTTAAGGTTTGTAGTTGGACACCAAATTGGCAGCTGGCCGTTAATCTCATTCACTGTACCCTCTGATTGAACTGGGGCTTGCGCAAACGGCGCAACCGCACGAGGCAGAGGCAATGAGGCACGACGTAATAAGTCCGTCGTGTTAGGGATTTGAGAGAGGAGATCACAATTAGAAATTGTCCACAATTACCAATTTGCCCACTAGAAAATTGCACTCCCTATATATTACTCGTTGGGAGTAGTTGAAGAGATATATAATATCAGTCCAGTCTGTTGGATGGAAAAGAATGGACGGAGCATAATCATCGGAGGGTGTACTGTAAAAGGGCTCGATAGAAATACCAGCCCGTTTCCGTAGAGATATTTGTTGGGAGGCACCGCAGCGCAAACAAGGGACAGATCTGCATCTGTATGTATCACGATCTCTCGACTGAATAGGGCAAAACCAACAGTTGGCGGCGGACGGCCATGGATGTCCAAGCGACGCAATCACCCTCCAGTTCGTCGACGGCCGCCTACCCTCCGTGGGTGATGCTCGAGCCGAAGGCTGATGTGGAGACCATGGGCTCCTACTCCACCGCCGACCCCAAAACCTTGGTTGTCGCCCGGACCTCCACTGGCGATCCAATCGGCGTCTCCCTCCGCCTCGCGTCGCCACCAGCGGAGTCGCGTGTATGCTTCCACTTTCCGCACGGTGCCAAGCCTCGCGAGAATATTAACGAAGTCATCGCGGCGCACCGCGACTCCCTGCTCATCATCTTTCTTCGGGAAGAAGACTATGATTACTTCGTTTACAGTGCCGGCACCACTACGGGCTTTGGCTCCCCACAGCCGCCATCGTTGTCTTGTCTCTCCTCCCACCTATCGACGTTTATCTGGACTAGCAAATTACCCGTGCGTTGCAACGGGATAAAAAAAAAGAAAACTTATTACATGAAATGTTATTCCTCCTGCAGATAACTATATAACCGGTGACATGTACACAATATAATATTATTACTGTTGTAGAGTTCTTGCATTGCTTTAAAACTTGCAACAATTCACTAACTTTAAAGATTTTTAGTTTAATCTCGACAACAGCTTTTACAGTGATTCCACTCAAAACGGATTCACCGTTACCTAGTCTTTGAGTCCTCCATTTATCATGATTTTAGGAGGTTCATTGATCTGCCTTCTTAATTTTTGTAAAAAGTAAAAAAAGGACGAACTTTTAGAGCCAAATAAACTTGATGGTAAGCGCTCCCAGGAAAACTCTACGAGAGTTGAAATTCCACCTGTGCCTTCAGGGAAAGGCATGTTCTCCACCGGACATCGCATGGATGTGTGGTTCATCTCTTTCTCATGCAGCATGTGGGCTCCAATTGCCATGGGCTATAACTGATATGGGCCATCAAAAATTAAAGCCCATGTGAGACCCGTTCTGGCCCATACCCCTCAGCAGCCTTCTTCTTCCTCTGGCAACGATCGAACACAACTTCCAGTTCCATCTATGGCGTCATAAAATTAAGAAATCCCAGATGATCTGTTGCGCAAGGGGAGGAGGGGTAGGGCGGGGGACTCGAAACGCGGCACAAGGAGACATAGACTTGCGTTTTGGAAACGGACTCAGGAAATTATGGCAGGTGAGAACTTACGCTGAGGGTTGTAAGTTCAGAATTGCTTTTTGGAAACGGACTTAAATCGATTCGACTTCAAATCGTGGTGCTGGCAGGACGAAAACGAAAATTTGGGTCGACGATCTCTTTCAGCCTTTTTAGATAGTAGAGATAAACGCTCAACCGGCCTCCTGCGCCGTGGCAAGGACGAGCTAGTGGTGGCACATCTGAAGATGGTACGGCTGAATGATGAGATGCCGACGAAGCATGTAGCTGAGGTACACATTTTCCGCTCCGGTGTGTGGTATATGGGGCGGCCAGGAGTCAAGTGTCTTGGCAGTGATATAGAATTAAGAAGAGAAGTTTCTGTCACGGTTCAGGAGCAGAAGGGTAATCCCTGTCGGTGACGACATGTTGTGCTGGATTGACATGACTCACGGGCTCATTTTCTCAAACGTGTACGACAAGAACCCCGGCCTACGGTACGTGCCCCTTCCTGCAGATCCGCGTTGCAGCGAGCACTTCTCTTCAAGCCGGAACGTGTGCGTCACCGCCGGCTATTTAGTGAAGTTCGTCAACATCTTTGCTCGCTGCTGTTGCGGTGGTGAAGGTGGTGGCATTTGTAAACATTCAGATCACGCCTACATCATCAAAACCTGGACGCTGAGGGTGGACACCATGACGTGGCTTATTCATCGCACGTCATCAAAGAGTACGGGAGTGTTGGATTGACTAATCAGACTCAAAGTTTCAGTTAAGTGAACTTGGCTTATTCATCGCACACACCAAAACAAAAAAAAAAGGGTGAATTGGGCTTATTTCGTCTTCTTTTTCGCGAGATGTTACTAACCAGGACGTCATGTGGAGCCTCTATCTGTTCCAGCTTATAGTTGCCAACATCTTAAAGGTTAAGTGTAAACAAAGTAAGATTCTCAGCACGCACGTTGTTGAACGAAGTCAAACCATCCACTATAAGTTCCCTGTCACTCCTGTATTCCTGGAGATTAACCCCACTTTTGTACAAGAATTTATCTATCGAATAAAGAGAAGCTCCTCGAGAATTTAATCTTATAGTGGATGGTTTAGCAGAAGCCTGCACAGGAAATAGGATTACGACGGTTCTAGATAGCTTTTCCTAATAGAATTAGGACATCCGTTTCCCTAGGCGATATAGTTTATATTCCGGTCACCGGAGTTAGAGGAACATCCTGATAAAGAAGAAATCTCTGAAGGCCCAGCGCAAGATGTTACTGTCCGTCTACAGCTACCCAAAAGCAGAGCTGAAACATGTATATCCTGGAAAACTTCTCCTTCCCAGTAAGGTCTCATACTACTTGAATTCTTATCCAGGTGGTGGTAGCCACACAGACATTATTGAGCCACAATCCGTTGCCGTCCTCGACAAGCAGCTAACATGTGATGGAAGTAACTCCAAGCTGTTGCAGTATTGTTGCAACACGTCTGCTGACCCAGGGGTGCATGCATCGGAGATTGTTGCGGCACTTCAAGAGATATCAAGCTATAAATTTGAGGGCGATGACATGCAAAGAACGATTAGTATTCTGAGTCATGGCAATGGCCACCGGTTCAAATCCTATTTGGGGATCCCCATGAATTTGAGGAAGGATTGGCTTCTTATGGAGATTAATGCTAACGTAGGCTGATGTTTTTTTAAAGAGTAAATTCCATTAAACCCTAGGTCACGTTTTGTGACATTTACTCTTTTTTCTAACTGGTCATGCCATGTTGAATTGTGCTGGGACACAGTTTGCTTGCTTGTTCTGATTTTGATTATCGCTGAATTTGTTAGTAATGCATAACCCGAAACCAAGACAGTGGCGAGTCTAAGGGGTGGGCCGGGTGGGCCGTGGCCCACCCCCAGATTGAGCCCAGCTTCATTGCTAGCACTGTAGCACCCCGTGAACAGTAGATTTTTTTTCTTTTTTCTCATTTTTCGGCCCACCCCTATTAGTCCAATTAATTTCCGGCCCACCCCCAGGCCCAGACCTGGACTCGCCACTGAACCAAGATCCATCAGCAACACATAAGAGAAGGCCGAGGCCCAAAAATACTGGCACCAAAATAACCTTGGGAGCCTTACATGCATTGCACCTTTGCCCCCCACCTAGGGACACCATGGACCAAGATTAGCTTCCGATCAATGCTTACAACCATTCGTTTCATGCATTTTTGCCACCCTCCAAGTAAGGCAAGTATGTATAAGGTTACCTAGGGTCACGGGCATCCCCGGGTGGCTATGAATGCACGCTGAACCGTCCATTCAGGGCGACATTGGTGGGAAGCCATATGCTCGTCACTTCTAAATTGTGTATAAATACATACAGCCCGGTCTAGTCCCTCCATAATCACAACCATCAACAAGTAAGAAACAAGTATGGCCTCCTCATCAATGGCAATGTTAGCCTGCCTCGTGGTGCTGGCGGCGATGGTTGGCTCTGCATGGTGCGGCGGGAATATTGTGTTCCATGTTGAGAAGAGCAGCCCCAACTTTGCACTGAGTATCAAGGGCAGCAACAAGGCGATCACCAAGGTGGACGTTAGGGAGTACGGCGCCGATAACTTCGACCCCATGACAAAATCTGGGGAGTCCTGGACCATCAGCAAGACTTTCAAGGGCCCCCTTAACATCCGTCTCATTGCTGAGGGAGGGGGGAGGCGTGTCCAAGACAATGTCATCCCAGAGAATTGGAAGGCAGGGACCGACTACCCCACAAAATTACAGTTCGCATAGACCATACATGATCAATGGTATGTGCATGCATATTACTGTCATGTCATATTCATGGCATGGATGCATGCACATATGCATGTTATTTATTTATTTATTTTGTAACGCACCCGGCTCCTTTGTAGAGCAAGTGGCATATGAATAAAAACCTCCAGGATCATCTTTTTGAGGCATATAGAGCGGCAAGTAAGCAATATGATGTGGCATAATAGAGATGTGTTTGCTCTCGACCCATTGTCCATGGGCCCACTTGGTCAAGAAACTGCAACTGATCAAGTTTATGTTATATATATGGTATCTATTTAAATGGATATTTGTTCTTATCTGAATGAACTATTCACCTTGTGTATGTGTAATGGAGTGATCAAGGTTTGTTTCTTTTCTAGAAGTATAACAAAATTTAGGTAGTGGTACACCGTAACACTTGATTTTCTACTGATGACTCATTTAAACACACACACACATTGAACCTCTTCGAAAATCAACAAGATATTGCGCTAGCGTCTGCTGGTCGACAGTCCTATCACCAACAAGGGAAAGAATAAATAGTAATAAATGCAATAGACATCATGTTGAGTAGTGTTTCACTACACATTTCTATCCAAATTACGATGTTCCAATATTGTTTTTAAAAACTTTGTAGAAATGCACACTTACCTAGTGGTCGCCTCGCTTTTGAGGCTGTACCAGAATGTGGAATATCCCAGAGTGACAGACTAGGGGAACGCACCTTTTCATGGGGAACTAAGACCTTTCCTGAGTATTTTTTTTCTCTCTCGGCACTAGGGCATTTCGGGCATGCCGAGGGAATTCGGTTTTCTGGTAGTGATCAGTGCCATTTTCTTCTCTAGTCACGGGCGTGAGCACGTGTGACACCCCATGTCACTGCAGCCATAAACCTGCAAAAACACTCCCAAAAACTGAACCAAATTCAAAGCAAACCCGAAACTGAATTGAAATCAAATTGTTTAAATAAATGTTAAACCAATGCTTGTGAAGAAACTCAAACTTTTAAATAACAACCTGACCGAAAGAAAAATTCTGTAGCAAGCACATCAGAAAAGAGAAGTTTGGAGAATTTTCCAGAATTTTGCCAATTCTGGAAGTGCCTCTGAAAATCCAGAGAAGTTACTGCAAATCCTGATGTTCCTCGATTTTTAATTCGAAATATGAAACTCGAACCTGCATTGACCCAAAAGCAAAGTTGGATCTGGATCTGTACTCTACCATCTCAGATTTATTGGTGATTTTGGGAGCAAAAGAAGTACCCTGAATAATTCGTGGAAATGCGCTTGATTTAATTCTCTGAAAAAGAAAAGGTCGCCGGGCCTCCTGTCAGAACTTGGCAGCCACGTCGCCGCCGGCCACCGGAGCCACGCCGCCCCACCTCCGACCGTACGCCGTGGATAGGAGCTCCCTGCCTCGCTCCTTTCCATTCCTTCCCTTGACCGCCGCCACTTCAAACCCTAACCCTAGCTTTCTTCCTCCCATTCCGCCGCCATTGTCGGTCACTCCGAGCTCGAGCTTTGCCTCGCCGCCGACCGCCGTTGGCGAGCTAGCCCCGGACGATCTGCGCCCTCCGAGCATCACCATGTTTCCCAGGGGCTAGAGCCGAGGCCTCCTTCGCTCCATCGCGCCGCAGGCTCGCGATTTGGGGTCGTCTTCTTCCCCGCCAGCCATCCGAGCTCTGCTGCGTCGCCGCGCAATTCGTCGCCTCTGGTGAGCCCCGCTCGAATCCCTCTCGTCGCGAGCTGCACAATCCTTGCGCACGCGTTCCTGACCCACCATTCTCCTCCTTCCGCAGCCCATGGTCAACCGAATCAACCTTTTCCCCATCGTCTGGTATAATACATGAAGCACCTCATCGGCCAACTCCTTCTTTCGGTCATTCCCGCCGCAAAATACCACCGTGCTGAGCTCTGGTGTGTCAAGGTGAATCTCCCTCTCCATTCGTGCCTCTGTTTGTACGTGCGTCGTCGCCGAAGGTGACTGAGCTGCTGTGCTCGCCGCCGGCCACTTTCTGGTGGTCCCCATCGGCCACGAACCCCACAAATGGATGAGCGTTCAGCTGTGCTCCGTGCTGGTATTTTTCTGGGAATTTTTCGAGCCCGTTTGGCCGATTTCCGACGAGCCGCCGGCCCTCCGGCGAGGTCCGGCTGCCATGGCCGACCTCTGCTGAGAGCTGGGCCGGATCTGCTGCGCCCAGAACCTGTGACCACTCGTGTGGCTGCAATCTCACTGGCCGGCTCCTTTTTCCAATTCCGAATTTCCTTTAATCCACAGAAAAGTCACAGTAACTTGTAAAATGCATAGAAAATTGAATACACATCAGAAAACTGCGAAACCAGTTTTGTTGGCTTTCTTCTGCTCATGTCTATCTAGAGAAAATGTCACATTGCTTCAAATAACCTTCTTGTTTCCTGTATAAATCCTTTTGTGTTAATCCTTGTTTAAATCATAGTAAATTCTCTGTTGCTCAATAAATCCTGAAACTTTGCTTGACTGTTAATACACTTTCAGCACACTTACAGAACAAGATTCATCATTATACCATGTCTCATTATTTTTCTTATGATTTAGTTTCTGTTCTGCACTCTTTAAATTGCTAAAAATAATCCAGAACACCATAAATATTCAAACACCACAGTAAATCACTTTCAGTAATGCTTAATCCCAAAAAAATGTCACTGAACCATACCTGAATTTCGAAATCATGTAAACCATGTTCATTACTTTGTCATGTTCATTGCATCTAACTTGCATTCCTTTGTCATGACGTATAGCATTCGAGGTGACCAGGAGCAGCTGGAGGATCAGGATGCTGAGCAACCAGGAGGAGATATTAGCTGACTTTATCTAGTAGCCAACACTTGAGCCAGGCAAACTCCGGTGCATGCCTCCCTATTTAGGATTTTTGGTTATCACTTGTTTGGGGCTAGTAATTGTTTGTGCATTAGGTTTATTAGAAGTTGATGTAAAACCCTAGAACTGCATTGGGATTACCCTTCTATATCCTACCTTGTGTCCTATTTTTGTAGTAGTTGGTTCTAGGATGTCGTTAGAATCTACTATGCTCAGTGGCTAGTGGACGGTAGAAGACGAGTGGTAGGTCACACTCACATTATAGGAATCACCCTGGATTGTACTAGATGGATTTAGGATTTGTTGAGACCGGACGGGGGATTGTTTGTGTAGGATGGTTGGAGAAGGCTGGGCCTTCATGGTGGTAGCCCCGTTTGTATCGATTAACGACCGTTCGTTGTTGGCCTTGTTGAGCAAGATTGAATGTACTGATCACATGTTAGTGTTTTATGGGCCTAGTAAACCTAGTAGCTTAGAAATCGTGGGGACGAACCTTACCCTTCTGCTTCGGGAAAATGGGACCATAGGCAACGGCGGGGCCGGGTGTCGTGTGGGGCCTGATGATTCGCCGTGAGCAGCAGCTAGACTTCGGTCTTGCGGAGGCTTTGTAAAAGGTTGCCATACGTGGTGCCTTTGTGCTGCATATGTCGTGTGGTCAGGTTTTCTCCTGCAGGATGTACATTGATGCCGCCGCTCTCGGTCAAAAGCAACCTTGTTCACTGAGTCACATCGTAGTGTGATTATTGGATGATGAGGATGATGACGCTAGTTTATTACTGTTATATTTATGTATCTTATTGTTACACTGCTATTATTAATGTATTGTTACTTTATACCTGTTTTAGAGATAAGTGCACAGTTTTACTGGATAAGTACTTAACTTGAAATTAAAACTTGAAAGTAAGGACCAAGTGATTAGTGCAGGTTTATGCATTTGAGTCAGCCTACCCCTTGTCGCCTTTGCATATTAGGGGTCGGCTGTAGTTAGCCACGTTGACGGGTAAGTCTTGCTGAGTATTAGTTGCTCAGGGTTTGGCTCTTTATGTTTTTGTGCAGGTTTGTTCTTACTTCCGCTGATTTTTGGTGGAGCTTTCAGCAGGTCCACATCGCAGGGCTTCGATGTGCGGCCTTTGTATCGTCGAGAGTAGTAGTTATTTATCTATCATCAGACTTCCGCTGTGTACTCTCGTGTTTTAAATCAGTTGTACTTGATGTAATAACTTAAAGATGTAAAATTTGTGCTTTTTATGAGATGTACTATTGCGTCTGTTCATCAGCGCGTACCGACTCGATCCTGTGAAAAGCGGAAACGCTTCAGCTGGCATCAGAGCCGTGTTGGAACAGTACATCATATAAACGGCATATTTTTGAAAAGCTAATCACGTTGCGAGTGAGGAACGAAAAGCCTAAGGATATTAGAGTAATCAGGTGGTAATAGGAGTTGATTGTTATTTTTCTGTAACGACGCACCGACGCCCAGGTAAGAAGGTAAGTAACATGCATGGCTCAGGAAGTACGAGTTTAACTCGTGTAGATTGTGGGGGGTGTTATAGGATGGAGGAGATGGATCAGGAGATGGGATTTGTGATGTGGTTGAGCCATGCATTACTTTTCTGTTATTGCTGTCCATCGGCGGGTTTGATGGACGTCACCTATGTAGGTTGCTTGAGGTGGCGATGTATGTTTTCTTTTAGGTACCCTAGCTTGTGTGTAGGTCGTGTAGCAAACGTGAATGAGTGCGACTTAGTTGCCACCGATGTCAACGGCCTGCTATACTTGGGCAAAATTTTATTTTGTGAGGACGTATAGGTCGAGCATGCATTGCATCATTTAAAACACTTCTACGAATTTCAGATCACCCAGAAATTTCAGACTGACAAGCTAACTTAAAAAAATTCGTAACTCCAAAACAACTAGGCCAAATTCGTTGAACTAAGACTTTCTGGAAATTTTAAAACATGAACAAAAACTTTGCTTCAGACTTGCCAACGAAATTCTGTCCCTAAGATCCTCAAATCTGTCGATCAATTGGAACCAAATTTTAGCTTCGATCAGTTTTTCCAGAATCTGTATGCCAACTTCAAAAATCAGTATCTCCAGCTCTGCTTGTCCGTTTGAGGAGTTTGAGTACTCGTTAGAAAGATCTCAAAGTTATATACAAGTTTGATGTTCTAACTGTTCCCTTTCGACATCTCCATAAGTGCCAGTTTTTGTTTTAGTGACTACTGCTTGTAGTCGGGACAGATTTCAATATGTCAGTTTGGAAGGCTTTTGCTTTCTCATTTTTACTCGAATGGCCGCTGGTAGCTACTTGCTACGACCATTGGGAAGTCTCTCACCATGTCATAATTTTTATTTTGCATGGTTGTGCTGTTGGAGCAATAGTTATCATTTTCAGCTTTGGCTCATTTAGGCTCCCTTTGGTTGAGCTTTTAAAGTGCTTTGGCCGCCAAGAAAAGCTGAAAACCAACCAAAGGGGTTGGCTTCCACTCACAGCCACAGCCAAAAGCAACTTTCAGCTAGTACAAATTCCACAGCACCTGCGACCCTGCTTTCACCGGCTGTGGCTTTTGAGTTTTTGTGAAAATTACCCACTGCCACTGGTTATGAACTTACCGCTTCGTTCCTTCTTCTGTTCTTTTCTTTCCCGGCGGCACATCCTTCCTCGCCGGCGGCCGGCCTCTCGCTGCACCCGGCTCCCTGCCCGCCGCCGCCCCTCCGCATCCCTCCTCTCCTCCGCCACGCGGTGGCGCAGCCCGGCCATCTCATCACAGGCACCACGAGGTGGCGCAGCCGGGCACGGTTGTCCAGCTCCATCCGCACCAGATCCCCACATCTCCGGCTCGAGGTACGCCCCCACTGTACCCCCTCCCCTCCTCTCCAACGTGAGAGCACCTCCTCGGCGTCCTCCGCTGCTCAATCTGCCATGGAAGTTCCATCTAGCTCAACCTGCCATGTACGCCCCTCCTCAAACTCAGCCACCATCCCCACGGTTCTAACCGGAAATCCCGCATCAAATTGTTGCGCCACAGCTCAGGGATGCGATTCCCCCACTTCCCAACCACTATTTCCCCTTCTTTTCTTGCCAATTTGAGCTTCCCTAATGTAGCCATGGCGGACTGCAGCTCTGGACATAGAAGAACGACATTGAAAACGTCTTTTGAGAAAAGGCCCTCACCAAACTTGTAACTAATCATATTGACTTTGTGTCATGACGTTTTTACAGAAAACCCCAGAAGTTAAGTGAATTTCCAAACATGTATTGAATATTAGGCTATATGTTAATGGCTGATGGAAAAAAAATTTAAAAAAATAAAGATTTCCTTTCTAAAAGTGGATGCAACACATTAAAAAAATAATCATTGACATGATAATCTCCAAGCAAGATATTGTTTTATGATCAATTTCTATATAAATTGATCTTAAACCTTCAGGGACATTACAGACATGTTTATAGCTTTTTCACAGCTACAGCTATTTTCACCAAACGGCTTTCAGCTTTTTCCACAGCTCACAGACCAAAGCAGCTTTTTCCACAGTTTACAGCCACAGCAGCTTTTTTCACACCCACAGCCCAACCAAACACACCCTTAATTGCTGATTTTTGGTCTGTGCAAGATAAATGTATCTAATGTTGTATGCCGTTCTATCTTGCAGCATGGCTGCTAATGCTGAGAATAATGGAGAAGATGCACCACCTGTAGCTATGCTTAAGGAAGCTATTCTTGCGCAGAATGAATTGCTTCGTCAGTTGGTGCACAACACAACTAATGAGGGTCAACCCCAACCGGGCACATATGCTGAATTCTTGTCAACTCAGCCGCCCGTGTTCCTTGCAGCTGATGAGCCACTTGAGGCTGACTACTGGCTCCATACCATTGAGTCCAAGTTCAGCCTGATCAATTGCACAGAGTTGCAGATGACGCAGTTTGCAGCCCAACAACTTCAGGGTAATGCAGGAGCTTGGTGGGGTAGTTACCAGGCAATGCTTCCTGCTGATCACCAGTCCCTTAGACTGAGTTTCGTGAAGCCTTCAGAGCTCACTATATTCCTCCTGGCATCATAAGGAAAAAGCGTAATGAGTTCCTGGATCTCAAGCAGGGCACCATGAGTGTCATGGATCGGAATACTCCAATATGTTCAACCGACTTGCTCAGTATGCTCCCGAACATGTGAACACGAATGAGAAGAAGAATGAGTTCTTCTACAGAGGACTCAATACCAAGTTGCAGTCCCGCTTGGCTTTGAGTCTTGGTTGCAGCTTTAATGATCTTCTTATGGATAATTTTGAGACAAACATGCTCACGTCCACTTGTAGTGTTGTCACCCATATTGAGCATGTTTACATGAATAATGGTGAGGGTATGGATGGGCATATCTCTACACACCATGAAGAGAAAGGTAATTCAGAGGCATTTCCTGTAACACAAGCACAATCAAGGGAGTTCAAAGATAATGTGAAAAATACTCACTTGTCAGAGGACTTGGTAAGTTCTTTTGATGATATAACATATTCCATTATCTATAGTGAAAACTATTTTGCATTTTTGCTGATTTGACATTTTCACATGTTGATACAAGTGCTACAAATATGGAAACAAAATGTTTCCTTTATTCTCACTTGTATAACTCAATCATTACTGGCCCATGTGTTGAATCAGTTTCAAATAAGGTTGGCCAAGTAAAACTAATGACACATGCTGAATTTAACACCGTGATATGTCCTGCCAAAAGATTATTTGATACCATGCTTGATGAATGTGTTGTTCTTGATGAAATGCTTGAGAAGATCTCTGAAATAACATCCATTAATTCTTTGAGAAGTATTTATAGCTGCAAATTCTTTGAAGAAAATAGTCGGTATGGTCATTTTAGCGGAGAGACAACAGTTTCGTGGTCATTTTAGCAAAGCCCACCGTTTGCAGGTCATTTGAGCGAAGCCACATCTATACGCGGTCAAAATAGCAAATCTCTCCCACACAGCCATGGCGGCTGATGGGGGGAAAAAATGAAATCCCGGGCAACAAGTTGTGGATTCATGTCTTCAAGACGTCAAATAGGATCACACTGGTGGTAGAAGGCTTTGGCAGAGAGGAATCGAGCTGAAGCTCACCGAGAGGGACGGATTCGACGATGAGGTGATGTGCGTCCCGGTGGCTGTGCTTGGAGTAAAACGCGTCTATCTCGGCCGTCACCGTAGGGGACGGAGAATGGAGATGGGTAGGAGCTCGAGGGCTCTGCTGTGCACCCTTACACGGAGGAGCTTGGCCGGAGATGCGCTCGAACAGCAGGGCGGCTCGGTTTCCTGGGACCTCGTCGGCCGGCAATGGAGGAGAGAGCGAGGGGCACGGGAGAGAAGTGAGGGAGAGAGAAAAGAGGAGCAGCAGCGGCTGAAGCTTGTGCTCGCCATTCTTGACGGAATGTAGGACGGCGTCGTCGTGGGGCAGGGCTAGCAGGGAGAGAGGAAGTCGAACGGCGACGTATGGCGTCGGAAGCACGGCAGAGAAGCTCGTCCGCGTGTCGCAGCTTGCCTGGGCGCGAACGCCAGCTAGGGAGACGAACAGAGACGAGGAGGATGACAGGTTGGTCCCTGGCGCGAAATTTTTGAAGGTTTGAACATGAAAGTAGAACAGCCGGTTCTATAGCTTTTGGTTGAGAGGCAGGCTCTGAATGAAGCAAAAGAAGCTGAGAAAACTGTAAGTGTGTGATACCTTGCACCCCAGCTTATATGTTCTTTATTTTGATTCATTCAAGGGACATCAGTATATAAAATTGTGTAGAAGAGGTGATGAGCTCCATGTCTCATATATTTCCAGTTACACAATATAATCTGGAATTTCTAAACTTAGTTATTACAACTGAAAAATCAGTACTTGCATTGCTTCTGAAATTTCTGATGGCAGCAGATGCATATAATCTGGAATTTCTTATGGCAGCAGGTGCATATTGAAAATGCAGAGAATGGGTTGCCACTGCCATCTGATGATGCAACTGATATTGCACACTGAGGCTTCCAGAAAGCTTTTCTGATATACAAGAATAAGTCTCTTAGTAGCAAAACGAAGGTATGTTCTTTGCCTTTCTGATAATTCCATCATGTTACACCGCAGCCGATGAGTGCACAGAGCAAATGAAGCAACAATTGCTCAGCCAAATGGAAAGCAAACATTTATCTGGATGATGGCAGGATTTTTCAGAAGTCTGACTGTCCCAAAGCTTTGTAGCTGCTACTCAGCTCAAATTGATAACAGAGGTGTGATTCTCTCGACCCTATTGAGATTACTTCCATAGATAAAAACTGTTGCTCATGTTTTGTCTGTGACCCCTGCACCTGTAAATTGATCTGTAGCTTTTGTTTCTTGCCTGCCTTGACTAGCCTGATTAATTCAGTAACTCGGTCATTTGTACACTAGGAGTGGTCATCATAACTAGAATTGTACACTAGGAGTGGTTATCATAGGGAGAATGAAAAACTTGTTTCCATCATTCCTGCTTAAATATATGTTGGGACACTCCTTGGAGTAAAAATGTTGCACTGATTCTTCAATCTCTCCTTTGATACAGTTTGTTTCCACCACAATCAATGATATTGTCACTCTGACTTTTAGGAATATATTAGTGTTGCTCCACTAAAAATCCAAAGAAAGTTTCAGGAATTTAGTTTCTGATTTGAATAAAATTTCTCTGTGAATAATTGCTGCGATGAATATATGTGCTGTGTGAGAGGAACCATAATTGCTCATTTATATGCTCGCCACATAAATGTTTCTTGATTACTTAAGTCCTTAGTCCTTGGTTGTAGATGTTTCTAGAAAACTTAAATGTCTTTTCTAATCAACATTTTACAATGCAATTATGCAGTTGAACTGGGTGGACAGATGGAGAAATGATGGATTACATTCAAAACTTGCAGGCGAGAAACTAGATCAGTTTAGAACCAAGTAGTTGATCCATGTTCTTTAGAAATAGTAGATATTAGTTCTACATATTGTATAAATTCTTTGTGAATATTCTCAGTTGTTTCTTTAGATATAGCTGATGTTTACTGGATGTTCTTTGATTTATTTTGACATTGCCCCGGTGTTACTGTTGGCTCAATTGATGAGTTTGTGCAGTTCGCACTGGATCCATGTAAATGAGGGGTTGGGAACGGCCTATTTTTTTTGTTGGGCTGCTGGGTCATCACAGACCGGGTATTGGAGTCCTGTCATGTCTGTAATATCATTCATCACAGACGGGTATTTAGACCACCCCGTCTGTGATATCATTCATCACAGACGGGGGACCCCGTCTGTGATAACTAATATCACAGACGGGGAATACCCCCGTCTGTGATGACTTCACATCACAGACGCCGACGCATAGTGATTTATGGGAATTTGACTTCACATGGTGATTTATGGGAATACCCCCGTCTGTAGTAGTGTCTTCTGGCTCAACTTCTTCCTTTCTTCCATAATTCGAAAAGTAGACTTAGAAAATTCCAAAAGTCATGGGAATTTGATAGATTCGAGAAGAGAGGATGGAGAATCCATTTGAACAAGAATCACTTGAAAAGGTGGAGTAGAGATTTATTTAAAATTCTTCAAAGTTGCTAAAAAAGGTATGTTTTCCAAATTAATTTCTCCATTTGATATTTGAGATGTAGAGCAATGCAACACATGCTAACAGAATTTTAGTATGATGATCATGATGTATATGAGTATGCTTGATTAACATGCAATTGAAAGTTGGCATGTTACACAATTAGTGAAGAATCAAACCAGAAACATATCTATATATTTGTCTGATAATGGTGCAAGATATAGAAACATATCTCATAGTTATCTGATAATGGTGCAAGATACATAAACATGCAACAAGATATAGAAACATATCTCATGTTTATTTGATAATTGTGCAAGATATAGAAACATGCAACAAGGGTACCTCAAAATTAATTTAATTCATGTAATAATAATTAAGGACACATCTTTGCAATATATAGAAACATATCTCATAGTTATCTGATAATGGTGCAAGATATAGAAACATGCAACAAGATATAGAATATTATCTCATATTTATCGGATAATGGTGCAAGATATGGAAACATGCAACAAGATACATAAACATATCTCATATTTATCTGATAATGGTGCATGATATAAAAACATATCTCATAGTTATCTGATAATGGTGCAAGATACGGAAACATGCAATAAGATATAGAAACATGTTGGTGTAATATGAAAAGAGTGTAAGGACTAAAATGTAATGTTGGTATGTATAATGGAGAGAGTTGGTAGTGTGAGGAGAAAAAAAGCTCCAATTTCCCTCAAAACAACATGGTATACAGAGCTAGCGTTCAGCACCTCGAATCCTCCGGTCGCCGTCGAAGCTAGCTGCCGTGGCGAGCGCGGCGAGCTGCCGCTGGTCGCGGGCGCGCCGGCGAGCAGCGGCGCACGCTGCAGGCCGCACGAAGCGCGAGCTGCACGGCACGCGAGCTGGTGGCGGGCGTACGCGCGGCGCGCGAGCTGTGTGTTGAAGCTGGGCTGAGCTTGGAGCTGCAGCGGTGCTGCTGGATGCGCATCGAAGACAGAAGAAGAAATTGATTGAGGATTTGAGGATTGGAGGTGTCGGTAAGAAAAAAAAAAGGGAAAGGAAGGAATTGGTGACCTGTGTTGCGTGTGCTGCTGTGCTGCTGCGGGTGAGAGAAGTGCAGAGCTGTGCTGAAGATTGCTGGTTGTCTTCGTGTGAGTAAGAAGGGAAAAAAGGAGGAAAAGTCAAATCTCGATTTCGTTGCTTGCTGCTGCCTTGCGGATAGAGATTTGGTGGTGGTGCGTGGTGTGAGCGTGTGGTGATTTGTTCGTATTGGAGTGGAGAAGAGAGTAGAAAAGGATTGCTGGCTTCTGTTGGCTTGAGGTTTGTTAGGAGAGAGAAGTGAGCTGCGGCAGGAGGAAGAAGAAGCGAGGTCCAGGTCCGGATTGTCCGAGACTCTACCGGACCATCCGATGGGGAGTCTCTGTTGTGAGGAAGAAAAGAGCCAGACTGTCCGGTGGGGAGAATTTCTGTTGGGAAGTCTGTCTAGGTCCGGACTGTCCGGTAATATTCCGAACTATCTGGCAGGGTGTTGTGTGTCTGATTTGTCAGGATGAGTCCACTTGAGTTGGGAGTGGAGATGAAGGTGGATGAAGCTGCTGCAGTGAAAGCAGGAGAATATAGTTGTGGGGGTGATTCACGCGTTACAAAAGGTGTAATGAGTTCATTGGAGGTGATGGCTGCGGCCAAATTACTTGTTGAGTTGGAGGCTTCGCATGTTGAATTTAAGGAGAAGAGTAAAGAGTTGAGTATAGAAAAAGCTGAGTTGGTGAAGCGATTAGAGGCAAAGGTTGGCGCGTTGGAGACACTGCTCTCAGCTGTCATGTCTACCAATAGAAGGTTGAGGCTCAAGGTGGATGAGATGTCCGTTGAGCTGGATATGGTGAAGAAAATGAAAGCGAAATCTGCAACTGCAATTGCAGAGATAGGAGCACCCATCAGTCACTTCGGTAACATTGCCAACTACGTCCAGATGGACGGAGGTACTCAGGCACAGGCACTCGCATCTGCATATAGACATCAAGTAGAATGGGTCATAGACTCAAGTGCATCCAAGCATGTTACTGGTCTGTCTAGTTCGTTCAAAACATATAGCCCACATGCACATTCTGAGTCCGTTCAAACTGCTGATGGCACATCTCAACCCGTCCATGGTGTAGGGTCTATAGAGTGTACACTATCCCTTAGTCTTGCATCTGTTTTGCATGTTCCTTCATTTCCAGTCAATCTTCTATCTGTTAGTTCCCTAATTGATCAATTCAAGTGCACAGTTATTTTTGATGAAACCTCTTGTGTCTTTCAGGAGAGAGGAACCGGGAGAAGGATTGGGACTGGAGTCAGGCGTAATGTATTGTGGTTCATCAATCATGAGGAGTTAGCAATGGTTGCAGATGCAGGAGAAGCTGAGAGAAAAATTGTGTTACTCCATTGTCGATTGGGACATCCGTCTTTTGATACCTTAAGTAAGCTATACCCAGAAGCATTTAAAGGGGTGGACAAAGGTAGACTTGTGTGTGATGCATGTGAGCTTGGGAAGCACACGAGATCCACCTATCCTAGTATTGGCCTTCGGAATTGTGAACCCTTCATGTTGATACATTCTGATGTCTGGGGTCCTTGCTCAGTTACTTCTGTGAGTGGGTTCAAGTCCTTTGTCACCTTTATTGATTGCTACACTCGTATGACTTGGATTTATATGTTGAAGCACAAGAACGAGGTTCTTCGTTGCTTTCAAGACTTCCACAAATTGGTCACTAATCAGTTTAATGCAAAGGTCAGGATCATACATAGTGATAATAGGACAGAATATGTGAACAATGCATTTGAGTCATATACATCTGATCAAGAGATTATCCATCAAACCACTTGTCCGGGTACCCCTCCACAGAATGGTGTAGCAGAGAGGAAGAACCGACACTTGCTGAAGGTGGCAAGGTCAATGATGTTCCAGATGAATGTGCCTAAGTATTTGTGGAGTGAGGCAGTTATGACAGCTGCATACCTTATCAACCGTATGCCATCTAGAATTCTTGGTATGAAGTCGCTTGCTAATCTTTTGTGGGGATCGGATCATCAGGAATTTGGGATTCCACCTAGAGTGTTTGGATGTGTCTGCTTTGTGAGAGACCATCGACCTTCGGTGGGAAACTTGGATCCTCAAGCAGTCAAGTGCATATTTGTTGGCTATAGCTCCAGACAGAAGGGGTACAATTGTTGGGATCCTGTTGGAAAGAGATTGTTTGTGAGCATGGATGTGACATTTCGGGAATTTGAGCCTTACTACACAGAGAAAGGTGATCTTAATCAGTTTTTAGAGAAGTTCTCTCCAGTCACAGAATGTGACAGTAGAGAGGGGGAGAATGAATGTGGAAAGGGTGATTACAATGATGGTAGTGGTACTCAGGGAGAGGTCATTATTGGAATCATCCCAGTTCCAATTCCAACTCGTACAGATGAAGCTGTTGAGACAATGGATAGTGATGACAATGAAAATGAGAGGGGTGATGACGATGAGGTAGTGGATGAAGATGCTCAGGAGGACAATGAGGTGGTTGATGACGGTGATGACAATGAGGTGGTGGTTGTTGGGACAATTCCTTGTCCCACTAAAGGTATGGAAGATAAGGAGAATGATAAACAGGGGGAGAAACAGATCATAGTGTACCACCAGAAGCGGTCTAGAAAGCAGGGGGAGCAGCCACAACCTGAATCAGTGCCTGATACTCAGATGCAAGCAGTATATATTCCGAAGGACTGGAGGTGTGCTAAACAGGATCCAAAGTGGAAGGATGCAATGAAGGAGGAGCTCTTCAAAAGAACAAGACATGGGAGCTTGTTCATCTTCCAGAAGGAAAGAAGGCAGTGGGATGTAAATGGGTCTTCACAGTGAAACAGACCCCGGAAGGAAAGGTGGATAGGTACAAGGCAAGATTGGTGGCGAAAGGGTATAGTCGGACGTATGGAATTGACTATGATGAAACCTTTGCACCTGTGGCAAGAATGGGCACAGTGAGGACTTTGATCTCATGTGCGGCCAACTTTGGTTGGCCTCTTCATCAGTTGGATGTGAAGAATGCATTTCTTCATGGTGACTTGCAAGAGGAGGTGTACATGGAGATTTCGCCTGGATTTGCAAATGAACAGACCGTAGGCAAGGTGTGCAAACTGAAAAAGTCACTTTATGGTTTGAAGCAGTCACCACATGCATGGTTTGATAGATTTAGGCGAGCAGTGTGTGATATGGGTTACTCTCAATGCAATGTAGATCACACAGTGTTCTACAAACATAAGGGTTCTTGTATTTTGGCTGTTTATGTTGATGATATAGTGATCACTGGAGATGATATGGAGGAGATCAAAGACTTGAAGCTAAGGCTAGGGAGAGCCTTTGAGGTAAAAGATCTTGGACCTCTTCGATATTTCCTTGGGATTGAGATTGCTAGATCACCAAAGGGAATTATTCTATCCCAGAGAAAGTATGTCCTTGATCTATTGACGGAGACTGGAATATTGGGGTGTCGTCCTTGTGGTTCGCCTATTGATAGGAATCATCAATTATGTGCTGAGTCAGGTGATCCAGTTGATAGGGAAAGATATCAAAGGCTAGTTGGTTGACTGATTTATCTTTGCCATACAAGACCTGATATTTCATATGCAGTGAGTGTGGTGAGTAGGTACATGCATGATCCTAGAAGTGGACATATAGAGATGGTGTATCAAATATTGAGGTATTTGAAGGGACTCCTGGAAAGGGGCTTTGGTTTAAAGCAAACCAACACTTGAATGTGGAAAGTTATTGTGATGCAGATTGGGCGAGTAGTAGAGATGACAGGAGATCCACATCTGGATATTGTGTGTTTGTGGGAGGTAATCTTGTTTCATGGCGAAGCATGAAGTAAGCTGTGGTGTCTAGATCTACTGCAGAGGCGGAGTATAGGGCTATGGCATTGGCTCTGTGTGAAATGATGTGGGTGAAGGGACTCTTGAAGGAGCTTCGGGTGTTGAAAAATGAGACTATGGGACTACATTGTGACAATGTAGCGGCAATCAATGTTGCAAATAATCCCGTTCAGTTTGACAGAATGAAGCATGTGGAGATTGATAGGTTTTTTATCAAGGAGAAGATGGATAGTGGGGCTTTGAAGCTAGAGTATGTTAAGTCTCTTAATCAACTAGCTGATTGTCTCACGAAAGGTTTAGGTCCTAAGGATAATGAGTTGGCATGTAATAAGATGGACATGTTGAATATATTTAGCCCATCTTGAGGGGAAGTGTTGGTGTAATATGAAAAGAGTGTGAGGACTAAAATGTAATGTTGGTATGTATAATGGAGAGAGTTGGTAGTGTGAGGAGCAAAAAAGCTCTAATTTCCCCCAAAACAACAAAACATATCTCATGTTTATTTGATAATGGTGCAAGATATAGAAACATGCAACAAGGGTACCTCAAGATTAATTTAATTCATTTAATAATAATTAAGGACACATCTTTGCAAGATATAGAAACATATCTCATAGTTATCTGATAATGGTGCAAGATATAGAAACATGCAACAAGATATAGAAATTTATCTCATGTTTATCGGATAATGGTGCAAGATATAGAAAGATGCAACAAGATACAGAAACATATTTCATGTTTATCTGATAATGGTGCAAGATATAGAAACATGCAACAAGGGTACCTCGAGATTAATTTAATTCATTTAATAATAATTAAGGACACAACCTAAGATGTGTCCCGGCTTCTATATAACCATGGACAAAGAAAGCAATAAGCATACTGGAAAATAGCAGAAAAAACACAAACACTCCAACATTGTTCTTCTCCAGATGGTTGCCATCAAGAGCAACGCAACGAGGGCAGCTATGTGCGCTGCTCTTTGCATTCTTGTGATGGTGTCTTTATCCCGCTCCGAACTCGTGGAGGGTATGTGTCTATCTAGCTACTCTCATACTTTCCATGGTTTCATTATCTTTCTGAATGCATGGTTTGCTATATGAGATCTGTCGATGTGGGCCGCTTGAACTTTGCGGTTAAGGAAGATTGTTTTGACATGGACCCATGCACTTTGAGAAAATGTCACACTGAGTGTCTCCAGAAGGCCAAAGCAGAAGATTACAAGCCTGTGAAGAGTAACTGCGATGCACCAAAGAAGTGCTGCTGCAGATTCTATGAGTGGCGTCCCTCTCCGCCGCCTCCGCATGCCGGAGTAGCTGCCCCTGTAGATGGTGATGATGGCGGGTTCCTTGGTTGAGTAGTACTGAATTGAATTGAGAAACGGTGACGCCGATGAACGGTGACGCCGATGCTTAGACTACTAGTTTCATGGATGGAGCCTATGCCCAAGTATGCAGAATGTCGTTGCATGTATCGTGTCCATGATATATGTTTCTATCCAAATAAATCCAGTAAAATAAGTGTGTTCTCTTTTTTTTTTCCTGCTGTTGTAGTTGTGTCTAGTGCTTATCTCACTCCCAAATCCATGGTTTTTGTCTACGATAAAAAAGTTCAAAAACTCTATGCAACTCCGATGAGACAGTAGAATAATGACGGCGGGGACATCCCAGCCATGGCCATGGCCATGCTCGCTGCCACTGTCTCTCCTCGCTCCCTAGCGTGCGGTTTCAATTCCCTTCACGAATCCCTAACTATTTATCCTCAGCTTTCCCTAAGAAGTTCAGCGTGACCGCCTAGACTCCTGAGGATGCATGTTCCATAGATGAATCCTCTTGTCATAACTGATAATTGAGCTAGGCTGACACGTGCAACAAGTTAGTGTTCCGTTCTAGATAACTTTGTTCAACAATACTCCTTTTCGAAGTAAACACTAAAACAAAACAGCACAATAACGGCGTTTCCAAAACGACCCAAGCAGCGGTGAAGATATCTCCCGCCCACGATAGGAATCGCGTCCTGTAGCGGCAGTTCTTAAACGTCGGCGGGTATTACAATGCTGCAACTCGACAGGACCAGCGCGCGACCAAACGGGCTGAGATAAAGATGGGAATAAACAGTAGTTCATGGAAGGGGGAAAACATGAAAGCTCAGCAAAACTAATTGCTCCGTCGCCGTGCTGCAGATAATTACCGAGGCTTCAATCGTTTTGTCAGGTGAAAACAATAGATGTCGCACTAGGGTCACATGGATAATGGACAAACAAAACAACAAAAAATGATACTAACTAGCGGTATTTAAACAAGTGAGCAGTGTCAGGTGTGAACAAACTTCGTCAATATCTAGGATGTGCCGGTACAGTTTTCGAAGATACTCATAGAGATAGGGTTTGCGTATGTGTGTTCATAGGAGTGAGTGTGCGTACGTTGTTGGCGTCTGAGTTGTACTTTGTACTAAAAAAAAGGTGTGAACAAAAAATCGTACCATTCACGTTGCTACCAGCTGGAGCTCCCCGTTTGCTGCATATTGTGTCACTCTGATTCATCAAGGTGGTCCTGTACCACGTTCCATGCAAGAAAACAAATACGTCAAATGAAAAAACATACGGAATTATTGTTTTAGCTGCTGTTCTAAGCGAGCGTAATCTGCTCCCTGGGGAAGAAGATCAAAGATTAAAAAAAAAAAGATAAGAAGAGCATAGTAGTTCGTCAGAGAGAACATCCAAAGTGCACCGAGGAGACGATGAGCCGAGGTAATCCTGCACAGCCCGGCATTGGTGGTTCGTAGGTCCCTTCCTTCAGGACGCCGTGAGTGCGAGGCCACTGATCTTCACGGTGACCGGCGATGGCGAAGGAGAGCAGCTTCTTCGGTCTGTAGTTGGGGTTGGTGCTGTGTTTTGTGTTGCGAGAGAGGCAAGAAGCGGCGAGGGGCTGGAGTGGAGAACAAGACGGATGGCGAGGAGAGCGAAGAGACGGAGACGGCCTTGGAGTGAGACAAGGGGACAAAAGGAACGAGGAGGAACGAGTAGAAGAGCGCTTAAATAATGGAGCTCGAAATAATATGGGTAATCGTTAGCGGTCGTCTCTTACAAGTTGGTCCCACATGCAGAGTACTACCTCCAAATCTTTTTTGTCGTCTTTAGGACAAGCATCTTGGCATCTCCTCATGTACTTGCACACGGCACATGGAAAAGAAAAGGAAAATGGCGTGATTCGTCGAGGCCAAACCCCATGGCGTCCGTGGCCGTGACGTTTTGAAGTACTCCCTGCTTCCTGAACGTCATCAAAATGTATAGACAAACTTCCCAGTAGAAAGAAAAGCAAGTTGCACGTTGACAGTAGGTCAAGCGCATTTTGTTTCACTACACGAGTGCTTGCATATGTTCATCAAGTGAAAACCTTGTGAAATATCATCAACAGTTTTTACAGGTGTCACGGGGTTTCATGGCGAGGCCTTCGTATGGCCTAGATACATATTTGTAAAGCACACAGCTATACTTGCGTAGAGGATACTAACAAATATTTTCAAGGTAGACAAATGACAGGCGGATGAACAGACGTCCATACACAGCTCACGCAAAAATGTTCACATGATCAAATGGATGCTTCTCAGCCTTTGCACCGTACCTCTACTATATACACAAGTAGTTCATTGCACCGAGGACAGAAAGCATTGTCCTTGTCAGTACGAGTTATAAGCAGGAGCTACCGACTAAGAATTCAACCTACACAACATATCAATGAATTGTACAGCAATGCCTATTTAAGTCACTCAACTCCAGTGCGACCAGCTGCAAGCCTGTAGGCAGTAGTCCAGGCCCATCCACGCAACACGAAGTGGTCACAAGCTTCCTGTTCTGCAGTGGTATTTTCACATTATGTGCGAAAATGCGCCTTTTCAGTGTTAGAGCTTAGGCTTAGAAGTCCCAATGATCAAGCAGCAACCTAGCTTCAGCAATGGCTTAGAAGTCCCAACGATCAAGCTGCAGCCTAGCTTCGGCCATATCCTTCTGTGCCTTCCTACGCCGGTAGAAAATTGGGCAATCCCGACTGCCACAAGTTTACCAGAAACAAAGGTTCTATGAGCTAGTGGTCAAAGTAATACAGAGGGAATGGTTGAAATGAGGCCATGAGCAGCTGTTGAGAATTGAGAAGAGAAAACCTTGTGCAAAGAACATCCTGGTGTAGAGAGCCTTGGCATTCCTGGCACTGTGTCCATAGCCTCCCAAAAAGCATCTCAAGCTCTGAAACTGCAAATATTGAAGTTTATAATCTGTCAGTAATCATCTTGGACACAGTACTTCAGAACATAGCAAACAGGATAATAGACTGTACCATTTGCTACTGATTTACAGTACAACTCTGCTTCTCTTCCTTTGCAATGTGAACAAAGTGTCTGATTGGCACCACTGCAGGGTAAAAATATAGGAAAAAAGGTAAGAAATTTGTATCATTGAGTGCATAGACTTTGCATCTGCTGTAGCAACGTGTCACCTGATAACAGCTTTGCATCCTAGACAAGTTAATTGTTTCTTTGCAAATTTCATTATCCCGCTGTTTGAGGGGGTTGATATTGAAACGGCTCTGGTGTGACTTCCATGAAGCAATTCTTTACTGGCATTCTTCAGAATTGGCTCGAAGATCCTCAAGAGTGGCTAGAAAATAGTAGAATATGGTCAGTTAGAGAGGGGGGCAAAAAAGGGAAGCTTTGACTATCAAGATAAGTGTGCTGGACAAACTTTGCTAATTTGGTTCTCCAGGTAGTACTGAGGATCAATGGGTATGTTATTGTCCAAAACATAAATTGGGTCTTCTGACTTCTCATAAGCCTACATGCACGAGATAAATGTATCAAGCAACTAATATCACAGAACAAATATGGGTGTCTGCAGCAGCAGTTACAGACAAATTTACCTTTGCCCCTTTTGCTGCTTTAATTATAACATAAGGAACACGGTCACCAACAGTGGGTGCAGTAGCAGCATCCCTCTGCTCAAGAATAACCGATTTTTGTGAGGATCATGAATCAAGCATTAATACTTTGACACGTTAACTGAAGATAAGCACCACATGGAAAAAAAAAGGGAAGTGTTCATACCTTTCGCATCCTCTCAGCAAGCTCGACATGGGCAGATTTTACAGCATAGTCTTCTCCAGTTTTAGTCAAACCCTGAGCATTAAAAAGTTAAAAATGAAGCACAGCACAGAGCCATTCTATAACAGTGGTGTCATCTTTACATGCATTCTTGGCCGGTTGGGCACCAACTCACCTTTGTTATCACTAGAAGGGACAAATCCACACGATTCATCAATAAATCAGATATGGTGTTTTTGACATACTGAACAGCCCCAGGAACATCTCGATCGATCAGTATTTTATGAAGGCACTCAGTTACCAGGTTCTTGACCAATAAACAGTTATCCCTTCTAACAGTTTCAATACCTGCAGGCAGAGGTACAAGATATGTTAAAGTAGGATGAAGATCACCTGTCAGACGAACAATACGAATAAATAATACCTTTTGTATCCATTTTGTCAAATTTCTCAGGATTTGTCCAGTACAAACCAGCATATCTCTTCTTGCTGATCAAAAGGTAGGGAAAATAAACCTTCTCAAACTCCAGTTTGATGGGCTGCAATAGAAATATCAAAAGCAACACCTGAGTCAATTATTGAGGTATGAAGAGCTAAGAGCTAAGAAGAGCAGAAGATTAAACCCAGATAGGATTGATTATAGGACAGACCAACTAAAATTTATTCGAGACACTTGACTTTAAATTATACACAAAGGCCTAATGGAGGAAAGCAATATGAACAGATTAGACCATTTATAATACTCACAGGACCAATTATGGTAATGCCTAGGGCATTGTCCAAATCAGGATTCAAAATCTAATTTCTTCTAATGATGCAAATATTTCTGCTTATTTTTCGCCTCTCAGGGCATTGTATGAGAACAGTTTCTTTCTATCATTAATACAATACACAGTTTTTTTCTATCATTAATACAATACAAAGGCGCGCGGATCTCCTACATGTCCAGAAAGAAAAATATACACAGTTCTGGTTATTTTCTCTTTAAAAAAATCTCAAACACAGCATTTCCTGTATTGGAAAAATTCTATTTCAAGATGCAATCAAAAAGCGTGTCAAATAATAACAATGCAATTTTCTTCACCTAAATTTTGTATTGCCTGCCCCTGGAGTCATGGTACAACTGGTTACCTTAGTAAATGTTCCACTAATATAATCTGCAGCTTCTCTTCCTAACTTCATTGCTTCTTCAACCGTAGAAACACCAAACTGTACCATTACAGAATCAGTATCTCCATAAACTACCTGCGAGTCAACAATCAGTTGTGTCAGTTGTGCAAATCATCAGGATATAAGCAGAGAAGGATCCTAAATCAAAAAGGGTGAAGTAACCACGACTAGAGCATCAATATCATCTTGGATGGTGGTGAAAGCGGTTTAACCAATGATATAAAGTGGGCTATTGCCCTTTGAAGACATTATATTGTGCACTATACGGGCTTACAACTGAACAAACACACTACACATCAAACATATCCATGAAAAAGGTGACGAAAATGGGCAAACCAGAAGATATGGATTTTGTAATATCAAGCAGCAAAAGTAACAAACATACTGGAAAGTTTTATTAATACAAGACCAAGGTGACTGGTACTTCACCTCTGCACTATGCTCATAGCCTCCTAGTGTTGTGAACTTATCTTCAACAAGCTTTTTTGTATGCTCAATCATTTGTCGACCTGTGTAACAAAAGCACTCCAGTGTTAAGAAACTATTTCTTGGATTTATTTAGTGTGCTACAGAAAGACTTTCTTCATTATGTTACATCCAAAGCTTCCTACCATAGCTGGTCACACTTGACGAAATCTCTAAACAAGGTAATTGACCAACAGTTGCTCCAGTAAAACCGTATACTGAATTTGCACTTATCTGAAACCATTCCACAATATCATTATCCAAGAAGTTCAAATGTGCAGTAACACAGGTTTAATGGAATTATAAGGGCCAAAAGTTACGGAAGTACTTTCAAGGCCAGCTGACGACCATCAAGAACCGCTTTTTCGAATGGGTCCTTTGCTTCCTGAAGTAATTGGTAACTTTAGAACATATTCCTTGCATTTCAAAAATATCTAGCATTTACAAAAGCAAAACATCTTCTCAGACACACAAAAATACCTTCAAATCAGCTTTTGCCCTTTTGCGAGCAGCCAATAATTCTTCAAGAATTTCAGGAAGTATGCCCTGATATTTATCTTCACAGTTAGCAAACATGCCTTTTGCAAGGAATATATTTTGTCATAACAGGAAGCAATTACCTTCTGAAGCTCTGGTTTAACAAATATTTCACCAGATGGTGTTCGATTGAGGCTTTCTGGTGGCAAATTGAGTTTACGAGCATCCTCAGGAGGCACCTTCAAAAGTAATAAAATAAAAATTATAAACCTTATGAATAAGCATTCATTTCAAGACTAAATGTTTTCCAGGTATGCAGTAGTAGATATAAACAAAAGTATTTACAGGTGATTACCAAAGTACAGTAGCACAGGTTATATGCCATCATGATGGATGGGTACAAAGAAGCAAAGTCCAAAGTTGCAATTGGCTTTTCATAAAATCCAGCTCTTGCCTCCAAAACCTAAAACGTGAAGGAGATATAAAAATAATGATAAGAATCAGAATTCCTGGGTAATACAAGGGAGATTAACGTAAAGTTTTGATTACAACTATAAAGTAAATGTGGAAAACGCACTAATGAATGTTTCCTTTCCTAACAGGTGGAATGACAGTGTGGAATCATACAAAAATATGTTTCTTCAGTTGTCAATGCTGAATATGTATTCCACATGCAGCATAAAGAGGCGTTGCATGAACTGATGATAACATGCCGGCTGTTTGATAGAAAAAAAATCCTAGTTTCATAATAACTATCTACCTCAGTTCCAAAACAAAATCAAATATCTCTAAACTCCTACTTCAACAAGCAGTGCAAACCTATCTACCGTATCTTAGAGCGCAGTTTATAAGTTGATGCCATGCCAAATGGATATATTCAGTAAATGAAACTTCATACTTCAATCTGTTCTGAACACTGGTCTATACCCTTGCTTTGGCAAATAGACAGTAGTCTAAGCTCTAAAGTTTGTGGCATTCTAATTGGGTATTATTTTAGTAACTGTAATAACTGTAGCTCACTGCATGCTCTGGTCTGTTTTGACTTCTGAACACAGGTCTCCCACTTTATTTTATTGTTCGACTTTGTATCTTTCTAACCAAACTGGTAATGAATTCTTTCGGTCTATAAATGCAACAGCTGCTGCAGTACATGACCAACAAAACTGACACCCATTGTAAAAAAAAAAGAGAGAGAATAAAAAATTAAAAATGAGCTAAGGAATTTCAGATCAAGTCCATTAACTTACAGTTGCACCCTCAAAGGTATCTTGTCCCGACCCTTGACCCTTTATATTTGGTATAACAAGGTTTTTCTGTTTTGCTTTCCTGAGTAGTTGTGAGAGGACCTGAGGAACATAAGAGTTGTTGTTAGTGCACAAGAGTTGAGTATATCTGATACTCCCTCCGTTTTTAAATTGTTGTCGCCATTGACTTTTTTGGCTATGTTTGACCATTCGTCTTATTCAAAAAAGTTTGAAAAATATCATATATTTTGTTATGATTTGTTTCATCTCTAATGTAATTTTGAACATAACGTATAATTTTGCATATTCGAACAAATATTTTGAATAAGACGAATGGTCAAACGTTAATAAAAAAGTCAATGGCGACAACAATTTAAAAACGGAGGGAGTAGCAGGATTTGCTTCATTCTCACCTTAATGCTCTGACCCCTTGACAGCAAAAATGAAATGGGAACTCCAGTGACCCTCGCCATTTCCACATAGTTGTATATATACATCAGCTTATCTAATAGTCTTTGTGGAAGATAAGCATCCTGTGGTAACAACACCAAAAGTTCAATCAGATCAAAACAAGCTTCAAAAAAAGGCTACAAATCAACTTCAACAAAAAAAAAAATGATTAAACCACAAGCATTTGAGGAATAGTACAGTTTAAGTAATAGCTAGGCCACTAGCAACACTGGCGGAGAGTGATCGGAAAGCAAGTGGTAGCTGTCTAGCTGAAAACAGCTTTTGTGCTTATACATGCTAAACAATAATGCATAAATTATCACTGCATATTCCAGTTTGGCCTCTGTGATCCTATGGCAGTGACTACGATCTACAAGACCTACTTCCCAGTAGAGAGTTGAAAAGCAAATGCGACATATTGTCAACATTCTTTGAAACCTTGCAAATATCACTTGAACAGTTTTAAACATAGAGTTCCGAAAGTTGCTCATATTGCGATCAGGCAAGACTCATTGGATATTACCGTAGCCAAAAAATATATATATATATATTAAAAAAACAGAAGAAAAGTAGAATATGTCATGCTCAAATATTATGTTTTTAGTCTCCGCTGGTGATACTAGTATGCATATGACAAAAGTAAGATGCATAGAACAATGTATAAATACTTTTATTGACAAATTAGAATAAAAACTTCTGAGAACCTATTGGAGGGGCATCATATAATGAAGAGGCTATCTAAAGGTTCCATCAGCAACATGCCTACAGTTAACCAATATGCTCCATAGAAAATGTCACTAGTGCTAGTTTGATAATAGATAAACACAAAAGAAAAAGTTAAGAGACCTTCAAGCAATAAACTGCCAGCCGCCTTCTTGTCTCTGAGTTCCCATTTTGAAGATCAGATATAATTGAATGGTGAACATCCTCTTTCTGCTCAAAGTTCCAATATTAATACAAGGAAAAGGGAAGGGCTCTCAATATAAGGCAACAACATTGTGCAGATATTATTAGCAACACTAATAAAGATGATTTCGATTTAAACAAAAAGATCAGACCAAAGGAACATCAATTTGACAAGAGAAATATATGCAATCAAAAGTTCAAAACTCAAGAGCCAACACCAATTCCATATAAAGGAAACTAAATAATTAGTCAATTTCCCAACCAGAAAAAACAATTAAGAACAACAAAAGTTCAAATAAGAAGTATGAGCATGATTGCTGATACATTAGCTGATAGCAGCTAAAGGCATTTGAAATGCCCAGACTTACTTGTTCTCCAAGAAAGTGTGCAGATACAGCATTCAACGAATAAGAACTCAGCTTGTAATCCCTTTGCATAGCCTGAAAATTTTACACATAATATATTAAGAGATGAAATAACTGCATGCAAAATAATGTCATAAAAATCAAGAAAATAATAGACACTGGTTTAATATGTAATGTAAAATGTAGCTCACAACCTGCAGAAGATCAAACTGCACTCTTCCTTCCACAGTTACATCTTTACTTTCACGCATACCATACTGCCTGGACAAGTATAATTAGAATCATCAGCTTTGATTTTTACTTTCAAAGGAAAATACTAGAGAACTATTTCAATTTCATTGCTCTCTTTGGCTATAACGAGAGTACCACAATATATATAGGAATTTTCTGGTTGGCAGCACTGAACTGGTAATAAAGTTAAGGAAACACAGAACAGAAAGAACACAAAAAAAAAAGCATAGAGACTAAGGACAAGGAAATGACCTGGAGGAAAAGGTGGTATCGCGTACACGAACACGACTGTTTCTGATTCGACCAAGTATTGGAAACTCCGCTATCTTTAGAACTTCAGCTCTCTGCAAATGTATGCCATATTTTGCTAAGATGCGACTTGTTGCCGAGTTAGCCAAAAGGCACAAATGCCATACATTCACAAAAGTTATCATACCTCAATAAGGTAAGGCAGGTCAAATTTGCAAATATTGTATCCAATTATGATATCAGGGTCTACTTCACGTATGAAATCCTGCAGATTTCCAATAGCAATTAGCATACTTTAAATCAAATTTGTGTGGCCAGAAACTGTATTCAACTTTAGCAAGAAACTAAATGCCACCCTGAATGTTAGCCAGTATAAAGGAAAAGTGCGTACAAGGGAGAAAACATGATATGCTTCGATATAGGAACATGAATACCATGACTAAAGGTTATATTCAATCATACATCGCATAGATTCAACTGAAACTGAAGACTCCAAAGACAACTTACTCTCCAAGCTAGTAGAATATCTCTCTCTGTTTCAAATGACATTACATCAACCCCGACAATGGGAGAGCATGATTTAAGAGTCATGACATTTCGGACAAAAGGTTGGCCTTCCCCTTGAAGTGTGACTAGGTTTGCTATCTATTTGAATTGAAAGAAGATAGTTAAAAAACAATATGAAGAAATTTGAATGATATTATCAGAAACATGAAGATGGTGAAATCGACCTGAATAACAGGATCATGAGTTGGTTCTGGGAAATGACCTTTGCGACCAGCACATTCAATATCAAAACTTAATATACGAAATGGGGCCATCTTAGAATATTCCCCTTCAGCAGCATGGCTTACCAAATCTGAGTATCTGTTAGTTGTGTTAAGGATAGACTAACTGAATAATATCGTAGTTCAATAACTAGGATAAAGGCATTCAAGTAGTACAAAAGGATACTGACAATCCAACTCTAGCTGACAATAGGACATGACACGGGCTGCTTTCCTGTACTTCCCAGCAGGAACTTCAATCCAGTTGCCACCCACAATGTTGCAATCAATCATGAAACGAAGGGCAAAAAGTATGTTGCTTTCGTATGTCAGAAAAGACTTTGAACCAAGGCCTTCAATTGTCATGCCCCTTTCCAGAATGCCTATAATGTGTAAACGCAAGCCAGCCAGCCAAACGGACGTCAATAGTAACTTTGAAAGATTAGAAAAAGGCAAAATACTGTAAGGATTATAAAACCACACAATAATCTTTTGATATGCAATAAAAAAAGAACTTTAAATTATCCACTGGAGATAACAGTAGAGTGAGGTAATCTGCAATAATAAATAACTGGATTGTCTCTGAAGGTGCCACTGACCTCTACAGCTAGCAACCATTGTAGGCAAAGCGACTACAATCTTCAGAAAAGGCTGAAACTGATGTGGTTGGTAATGCATAATTGTCTGCTTCTGCACAAGCTCAACTCTCTTCACGAACCTTGGCACATTGCTACTCCTGTTTGACTCCTTCATCCTCCCCTGTAGTACATTGATTAAGAGCATATAAGGGGGGAAAATACAGTGCTGCCAATTAATACAATTAAAGGCTCAATTAAAGACGTGATCATAATGACAAACCTCCAGTGTTTGGTGAAAGCGAGAAATGTCATCAGGACCCATCCCTGATGGACAGCCGATATAGAAATATGGCTCAAATCCATGCACCTGACAGCATATGCTATGACCTAATAAAGAGTCAAAGTAATAACACTGCATGTCAGCAAAAGTTATGTGATAAAGGATAATTCTTTAGAAAAAATAGTAACCTTCTCTGGTGACACCAAAAATCCTGAGTATAGCTGCAGGGCCAGATGAGTTGGGCAGCAATTCTTTGTGGCTCTCGCCAATGACGTAATCTATCTCCAGCTGTTGAAAAGCTAGAATATCCAACAAAGGTAGAAGAGTAACAAATTAAACGAAGCCAGATATCAAAAACACATCTTCAATTCTTCATGCAAGTTAAAAGAATAAAACAACAGCAATGTAACAATGTTATGATTTATGAAAAATAACTTTTGCTTATATTTCTTCCTTGTAGGCCCATGAAAATAGTGATAGCAACATGACAGTGGATAAACAGTGCAGCATGTACAGCGTATGAGGAAGGCACAACCCGATCACATCTTGCAAGGTGACGCAAGAAGGTTTTTGCTCATGAAACACACAATTCGTGCTAACTTGAAAATTCCGGAAACACTTTTGAACATTGCTTCCATGGCTCCTCAATTTGCAAGTTTTAAGTTACATTACATAAATAATAAAGAAAGAAGCACAATTATAAAGCTGGAATAGTTTCTTACCTGCATTGCAATTTCGCATAATCCCTTATTTGCTAGTGACACAGGTGGCAAATAAGAGACCAATTTTTTTGCAATGGCATTTAAGTTCACCCAACACATTGCAAAGCCCTATCATGTCCCAAACTTGCTAGAGACCCAAGAACAGCAATTTGTTAAACTTAATTAATGTAACTGAAGAAATCAAATTTTCAGTTATAATCGAAATCCTCAATTTTGCCCACGTTTGCGCCAAAATACCCTGGTTCCTGACCACGGCATTTCAGAAAAGTATCAGGACGAAATTGCCTGGAATATCCAAATTGCGGAGCTGCAGACCTCATCAAACAAACTGAACTAGCGCAGCATCACCAAAATCAGGAGAACCCTATCCAATTGACATTAGATTCAGGGCAACTGACTCCCAATGCGCCACAGTAGTTCTAAATCAAACCTTTTACAGTAACGCAGACCCCAATCAAACCAACTGGAGACCCCGAAGCCATCCAAAAATGGATCAAAGAATATAGCGCCGGAAGGGAAAAGGGGCCGTACCGACGGCGCGGGAGCAGCCGGCGACGAGGTCGGCGGGGAGTGGGGGCCGCTTCCACCGCGAGAGGCGGGACGCGAGGGCCTCGTCGCGCTGGAGCAACTGCAGCGCCGCCTCGTCCTCCGCCAGGATGGACTCGTCGAGGAACACGTCATCGTCCATCATGTCCTCCTCCGCCGCCGCCGCCGGTGGAGGCAGCTGCGGGGTACCAGGGCTTGGTTGGGCCCTCTTGGCCGCTGCCCCGGATGGCGCCGGGGGCGGTGGCCCCCGCCGCTTGCCGCCGCGTCCGGCCGAGCTCATCGCCGGTGAGGGGGACGGAGAGGGAGCGGGAGTGGGAAGAGGAGGCGGGAAGTGCGGAGACTGAAATTGGGGTTCCCGCCGTTGCTGGAGATGTAGGTCCTGTTTGGATGCTCAGTTTTTTTGCAGTTTTGGTTGAATACCACAGTTTTGTAAAATACCACAGTTTTGTAAACTAATGACCTGTTTGGATGCAACAAATTCCATAATTTTGGAAACTGCAGTATCCTCAAAACTGTAGTATTTTTGCTGTATCGAAAACTCCAGTCGGACCCTCTTTTTTCTAAACAGAGCAGACGGCGCGCTGCTGCCGAAACCTGCGCGCGCTTTTCTTTCGGCCGCCCGCCATATTTTTTCCGCCCCTGCCGCAGCCGCATACATCCATCTCGTCACGAACTAGCAGTTCCCGCCCGGCATTCTTGATCTTCCCGATGCTCCCATGGATACCAGGGTGCCCGATGCTCCCACGGCCACAAGGAATGGAAGGAAAGGGAAAGGTATGTGAAAATCCATTGCTTTTGTGCCTTGGTTGTTCAGATTGCCGCTAGCTTCGACCTTTGATCTGCTGCTTTTTTCCCCCGTCAAATTGGATAAGAGAAGGATCCATGTTGTCCCCTTTGTTAGGGAAGGAGCGTACATCTGGATCTTGCTTTCATGATTTGTTTATTTGACTATGGTCTGGACCTATTTTAGGTTAATCTGATGCACATACAAGTTTAGTTTTGTACATTTTCTTTGAGCATGTACTGCCGACAACATATAGATTAAAATATCAGGGAGCTATGTTGTGGGCAACATACCTAGTCTTTTAGTATTTGAAGATCAGGAATCGTCCTTATTGGTGGCAATCAACACATTTTTTTTTGGAAAGCCTACTGCAGTACAGAATATTATAGTTTGAGAAGTACTGAATATGATGTTCAGTTGTAATATAACATATTGTAAACAAAGTTCCTATCTGAACCCACACACACACATATATTACTTTTGCATTGTCGGTTCATGCATATGAAAGGCATGCTGATTGCAGGAGAGAAGGGAAAATCGAGAGCCCATTGGAGTGAGGCACAAACCAGGTTTCTTGTGAGTATGATGAAGGAGTATAATCTTTCGGCAAGATATCGTGGACAAAATGGATGGACCAAGGAAGCTTGGAACAACATGACCAAACGTTTGAATGACAAGTTCCCAACATCTAACTTCACCCTGTACCAACTCAAAGACAGGGAGCAGCGACTGAAGAAAGATCATAATATTGTGAAATCAATTGTCTCCAAGAGTGGATTCGGTTGGGATCCTGACATTAAAATGGCAACAGCCATTGATGAGAAATGGAAAGAATTGTCTGAAGACCAGCAGAAGTGGAGAAATAGAGAGTTTCCATACTATGATGATCTGTATGACATTTACGATGGTACGTTTTTTTTTAGTTTCTGAACCATAACAAACACTATTTTGTATAGTATCTTTAATGGCTCCAGCACACTAATTCTTCCCATTTAGGTAAAGTTGCAGAAGGAAAGCGTTGTAGAAGGACATCTGATTGTCATCTAGAGAGAGGCAATACATTTGTATCATCACTGGAAGATACTCCCCCAGAAACAGAGCAAGAATTTGACATGGGATCACCTATTGCAACCAGAGGTCTTGGTTTCGATTACGAGGATGGAATAGACATAAATTGTACTAACATCAATAGTACTGATGCTACATATGCAACTCCTTCTCATATCCCAGAAAGTAGCCACACTCAATACTCAATTCCAGAGGGTCAAACAGATGAAAAATCAGCACCAAGAGGAAAGAGACAGCCAACAACACCTATTGATAAAGGTCCCGAGAAAAATAAACAAAAGAAAAATAAGGATATGGCACTGGAGAGTCTTGTTGCGTTGAGGAAAGAAGAGCTTGAGTGCTACAAGGAACTTAAGGAAAAGCAAATTGAGAACTACAAGCAAGTGAAATTAGCTCAGATGGAAAGAAATGATCCAATTAATGATCCATATTCTATGGCCAGGTGTATTGTGAAATTAAAAGAGATAGGGATATTGTCAGCACCTGAAACACTAAAAGCAATCAACTACCTTAAGAAAGATAGATTAAACAGGGAGATATTCATGTCTATTGATGTATTTCCTGTACTTGTTGAGTTTATCAGGGAAGCTATTTCTGATGTTGAAAATTAGGTGAGTTAGAAAAAATATATATGTTATTTGGTATGAAAAAGAATTTAGCCCTGCATCTGACCTTTCTCACTTGGTTGCAGGAAAATGAGGTCCATAATACTGAACCAGGAAATTCGGGAGAAGGTGGATCAGAGGGAAAAATACATGAATATGGCTCCTTGCTGACATGTTTAGGTTACCTGTCCAGTTATATCTTATTTACTCGATAGGGGTATCTATTTTATATTTGTTTGTTAGACTTGTCAGTAATTTTATATCACTAGTATATTCTGTTTTAGTTTTTGTGTAATGAACCAGCAATCACTTTACAATGTAAGCTACAACCATCGATTCTCTAAGAAATTATATCATCACTTGTTCACAATATCACGGTACCTATCATGCATATTCAGAAAAGAAGTACCTCCCTGTAAGGAAAAAAATTGAACTACCTTATTACAATTGTTCTCCTGTGGCAGCAAAAATACTCAATCATGTATTATTTCTGTAAGGAAAAAAATTGAACTACCTTATTACAATTGTTCTCCTGTGGCAGCAAAAATACTCAATCATGTATTATTTCTTCTGTTACGCTGCAGATAAGCATTGTAATCTCTCCACATGTCATCAGCTATTTTGTCCCTCTTTGCATTGCCCAAAGTTCTTCTTTGATTGAGAGATTGCACATCATTTTTGTATTGTGTATCTCCACTAGGGACATCGACTATTTCATTCTCTTCCACATCCAAACCAGAGTTTTCAATCCATTGCTCACAACCCTCATGCCTGCGTATAAAATTGTGAAGTCCACAGCAAGCTAACACAATATCTGCTTGTGAGTCAATAGGATGGTATGAAGCACACTTTAGTATTTGAAAACGCATCTTCAGAACTCCAATAATGCGTTCAACATGATTACGGAGTTGTGCATGCCTCAGATTAAATAATTCTTGAGGATTTTGTGGCCTTTGGTTGCTTCTACCTTGTTCCTGTAGATGATACCTTACATTGCGATAAGGTGCAATGAAGTTGGGTGTATTGGCATATCCTGCATCAACTAAATAAAATTTTCCTTCAGGCACGTAGAAACCATTTTGCAATGCATCTTGTAACACCCTCGCGTCTGAAGCTGAGCCTTCCCACCCTGCACTGACATGTACAAACCCATTATCAAAATTGCATGCAACCATGACATTTTGGGACAATGTTCCTTTTCTGTTTCTGTAAGGATCTTGTAGACGTGGAGATATGGAAATCGGAACATGTGTTCCATCTATTGCACCAATACAATCCTGCAGATTAAATCTCCAATTGTCATTTGGAACTTAATACAATAGTATGATCATATCTGCATGGCAGAGCATGGGTAATACCTTAAAGTATGGCATAAATTTTGGATTACTAGAAACTTTGTGGGGAATATTCACCGGTGGCAATTGAATCAAGCTCCCGCTTAATTGTACCATGGCTCTTAATACTGCCCCAAAGTGTCTGCTTATTGTCTCCCCACTATGTTGGAAGCGCCATTGCAAATCCCGATTGCTTGCATTCTTCTTGATAGCATACATGAATATAGCTACCTGTTCTTCGACGGCGACTCCTCTTGTATTTTGCAAAAGATTACCCTCTCGAAGACACTCCACCAATTTATGAAAGATTGATTTCTCCATCCTGAATTCCCGCTTGCAGCTTAACTCACGACCATTCAGAACTTCAGACACATATTGCTCTCCTGTGAGAATAGAATCATGGATTGGTGTACGATCAGAAGAACGACTATCCAGATTGTAGCCAGTGATGAGAGTCAAATCCTCGTCATCTCGTTGCTTCCGCTTCATGAAATTGCCCCACATAGTGTTGATTCCTTCAACTATCGGAGTGTTGAAAGTCTCCTGATTTCCTATGCCTTATGTGGTTGTAGCTAAGTGAATCGTATGTGGCTCTGATTGTTTTGGCCGGAGGAAACATGGAGAACGAGTATCCAGGAAGAAGTTAGAAGATCCTATAGTCTAGCACAGCCTTTGTGCCGGTCATTTGATTAATAAAATACTAGTATATTATCGATAAGCTTGTCAATGTAACAGTCTGCATGGTACACGTCAATCGAACCTTTGCCTGTGCCCAAGAAATACGTAACCTCCAGGAACAATTCAACAGCTAGTTTTTGAAAAAAAGAAATACTGCAAAAATACAGCAGTAGCCAAACAGGCCACAGTTTTTGTCAAAACTGAAATAAAACTCTGTTTTCTAAATACTACAGTATTTCATAGATCTAGTTTTTAAAACCACGGTTTTTCAATACCATGGTTTATGAAAACTGCAACATCCAAACAGGGCCGCAGGGTTTAATAAATAAAGGAGATAACGAAATACGCCACCCCAACATGATTCACGTAAACTGAGCCGATTCAACCTGCATTTAGGGCGCTCAGAGCATCTCCAAGAAAACCCATAAAATTGGCCACATAAATTTGTTTTTAGAAACAACTAAAAAATTATGAGGGACAATTTGTTCTCCCTCCTCGAACAGTCCATCTCTAAAAATGGATCAAAACAAATTTAATTGGGCCATATCAGCATTTGGAATCACAAAACATTAATTATAGTGGAAAAAGAAGAGGTGGGGGCCCCTATTCTTCCCCTGTTTGTAACTACAAATGAGGGAAGTTTATGGGCTATAGAAAAGTTGGGGTTGTTTTGAAGCTCTGTTGGAGATAGTTTTTTGACTAAAATCCTAATAATTAAATTTAAGGGAGGTTTATAGGACTCTCTTGGAGATGCTTTTACATGTAGGCTCACTAATCTGCTATTAAAATTACAATGGGCATTCTACGACAACGTATCCTATGAGAACCAGGTTTGTGTGAGAAATATGAGAACTCTAATCTGGGTCATATGATTTTGATCCAATAGGGCGTATGAATTCATGTGGGAGGGGGGATTTGCAAAATCACCGCCCACTTAATCATACTTTTGCAAATTCCTCCTCCTACCTCTTCCTATGCGTCACCTTTAGATTAAGATCATGTGGCTCAGATTGGAGTTCTCATAGTTCTCACACGAATCTGATTCTCATAGGATACGTTGCCTTTTTCTACTATCAATGTCGTGTTAACTGGTTTCAATAATTCTAGTTTTGACCTTATTTTAATCATTTTAACCTAATATTATCGAGAATGTTTCAGCAAAGCCCTCCAAAGTCAACTGTCTTTGTATTAAGGGTCGGCAAAAAAAACCGATACCTAAACACTAAACCTAAAAAACCGAGACCGAGACAAAAAAAAAAAGAATTATTAGCATGTTCTCTTGCATCCTACGGAAAAGCGCTAGAACGACCTAGGCCCCTTTTTCGATAGTTAGAATTCTTAATGTGCTAGATTTTTTTAGGGGAATTCATGTTCTAGGTAACATGCAGGAAATTAAATCCCTACTAGGCGTTGCAGGCCCACGACCATGAGTCCACGACCATGAGGAAATTATACTCTCTTCGGTTTTAATTATATGATGTCGTTGACTTTTTTCATTGCTTTGACTATTTGTCTTATCAACAAATATTTATGCAAATAGATTATTGTACAAGTTAACTTTAAAGTGTTTTTATGATAGATTCAATATAATGATACTCATTTCACAGTAGAAAACTAATTATTTTGATATATATTATTGGTCAAAGTTCAACAAAAAAAAATTAACGGTGTCGTATATTTTAAACCGGAGAGAGTATCTTCACCTCTGCCAAAAAAAAAAAAAAAAAAAAGAAGCTCTTCTCAAAACGGAGCCCTCCAACACAATCTCACCCCGGGCCTCCAAGATGCATATATATAAATTTTGATAAGGTCCCTACATATAGATTTCCACTGGAAATCCCTTGCTCCTATCTTTTCTTTCGGTTCTCCTCATGAAGTTTTGTACGATTTCCTTTACAACATACCTCCTGTCTATCTCTGAACACCATACCAAGTTGCATCGTCTGCATACCCTACGCCCGCGCCAATCCTACTATACCCATGACAATGAAGATCCCCACCCCCACGCCTACGGCCATGAGCACGGCCATCATCACCGCTACCACCGCGTCCGAAAACACCGAGCCGCAGCTCTCTGCCGCCGCCGCTGCCGCCTGTGGTGGCTGCGGCCCCGCGTTGGAGGCAGCTGGGCGCCGCTGCTGCTGCTGCTGCTGTCCCAGCTCGACATCCACAAACTCGCCGCCGTGACGCACGTTTGGTGACACCTGCTGATGCACGGTGCTGGAGGGAAGCGGGTGCCTCGGATCGATGCGGTCGAACTCGCCAGGTGGCAGCGGCGGCGCCGACGGCGCCGGCGTCGGAGGAGGGCGCGGGAGGTGCCGGCCGGCTCTGATGATCTCGCGCCGCCGGTCGTCGTCGCAACCACGGTGGCCGGACTTAGCTGCTGTTGTCGTCCAAGCTCGACATCGGCAACCTCGTGGGCTCTTGGTGGCGGATGAGGCGCCGACGGTGGCAGCGGCGGCGCTGGACGACGGGCAGCGGCCGGCTGCGATGAGGACGACGACATGGCGTGAAGGACCCAGAGAAACATCGCGCCTGATGATGTGTGTGTTGACGACGCCTCTGCGCGAGCAAACGTGGTCGTATACAAGGGAAACCGGCCGGACGGGGTCTCCACAGCTGAGACGAGAAGTCGAGAGCCAGTAGGGGTCGGAGACGAATCGGGGCAGGAAGCGAACACGTACGCGACAAAAGTCAAAAGGAGATCGGCGTGATGACTGAATCCAAAACGGAGTCGGCGCCGTTCCCAAGTCAGCTTGTGCGAGAGTGGAACGGAGTGTATCGGTGGCGCGCAGGCGCCGGCCGGAGACTATCGTCTTGGCATCGTCATGCGTGCGTCGTGTGGACGTCGCCATATGGATGCCGATGACATGACGACGCCCGGATACTTCGAGGACTGGCTGGTGGGACGCGCCCTCAGCATCTTCGCCGGGAACGCGGTGCCAGGGAGTGGCTCCAGGCCGAGGTCCACCAGCTCCATGGGAAAGAGGCGGATGACGCTGCGTGGCTTCTTCCGGCCCGTCTGCCGGCGGCGCGCGTTCTGGGCTCGTTTGGTGGTCCGCACCGGCGCCGCTGGGCTATGAGAGGCGGCGTCCGCGTTGTGTTGCATGGCTGCCTTGACATATTCAATTGAACATAGGTTATTTAGCTGACAAAGTGAGATGAAATACCTGCATAAAGCGGCAGAAGTACATGCACAGTTTACATTCTCAGATCAAATTTTGTTTGCCTTCTCCACTCATCAATTTATTCTTCTTCATCAGACATATTTTACAATCTCCCATAAATTTGTTGCAATTGTCTAAACTTTGTTACCAAATTAAAGTATGCATGCATGTCTTATACCGGTATTTCTACATTTTTTTGGGCGCTGCATAGCTTTTTGTTCAGGAATTTGTCAATTTTGTATTATTAAAAAAGGTAAAGCTAGCCCTGACCATGTCATCTCACTTCTCATCCTTTTTTCCAATTTACCAGCAATATGCCAGTACGTTGCTACGGGCTTAAAAAACCTTTACAATGACCATGAGGTAGTACACCGTATAAATAGTATTCATCATACCAAAATTGGGCTAGCAGTAATGTATAGTTGTAGAATTTGAAACAAAAACCAAACACTACAGATTCCCAACATGAGAAAATCTAGTACTCTTGGTTATTTGCACACAATTCATTTGAAAATAATTCTCCCATATTTCTTCCTACTACAAGGTCGCATGAAAAAACTTATTCAGTTTGGTTTTGTGCTTGAAATATACCTAATAAAAAAAACTGTAGACTCATGCTCCGTTGTATCCAATCTACCTGCTTGTTACTTTTCAGAGCCGTCTACACCACTAACTGATGGATTTACACTCCCCGCAAAAAAAAAAAAAAACTGATGGATTTACAAATAGAGATCACCAAGTGCACCTGGGCATATATAAACAGTTCACCCTCCAATAAAACAGCATGTTACAGAAAGGAAGGCACCATGCCAGTGTGCTTGTTTAATACCGGTAGCACTATTCGAAAACTACAAACCAGGGCACCGTACCACACAACATACTCCTAAAAGGTGCCCCTCGTTTGGCTTGCTCATCATTGGCTTATCATTTCTCTGATGCCAGCAGTTTGGTACTAAGATCGTCGTCATTGCCACTTCCTGCTGACGGCTTCTTCTTGGCAAGGACCTTGACAGCAAGTTTCTTCAGCTGGGGTATCAGGCACAAGTTCCACAACATAAAAGGCAATATGATCATAAAACACCGCAACACTTGCATCCAGTCCGTGGAATACTTGATTGCGTACCCCATCATGCCACCAAAAACCAGCACATAAGCCCCGAAGAGAGCATCCTGCAGAGCAGAGACAAGCAGCAAGAAGGCGCGAGAGGGTCAGTTTAGGCAGACCAAAATCGAGAAACCAAAAAGAAAAAGAGAAACCACGGATGGACTGTAGTATATCTATCTAGATGCAAGTCAAGCAGGGCGGGAAAATTCTAGAAACCTAGGAGGACGAAATCGATGGCAATGCAAGAAATTGATGGATCTAACTAAGAGGAGCATGCCGAGAAGAACACAGAAATACATAATTAATGGTAAGATTAGAAGCGTTACCATGACGAGGCCGACGAGCTTTGCCTTCCAAGGGTCCAGCACGATGGCTTTTTCCTCCTCCTCCTCCTCCACCTCTTTCACGGTGGCGAGGCTGCCTTTCTCGAGATCATCGGAAGCTGCCGACGAGTTCGTCGACATCTTGCACCGTCGTCGATAGGGGCTCTGGCGACAACAAGGCAGGAGCGAAGAACAGGGGATGGGGCGCGCGGGAGGAGGGAAGCGGTTTCCCGTGCTTTTGTTACCTTGCGTTGGCCGTGTTGGATGTGGACTGGGATTCGACCTCCTTCCTCAAATATTATTGGACGGTGAATCGGACTCTGCCACACGCTTCGGATATGGACTGAAATACAAGCAGCGGAGTGCGGCGCGGCAGCAGAGTTAGGAGTTAGGCCCTGTTCGTTTCTTTTAGCGCTAAATTTTAGAGGCCTCTAAACAAAGAAAATCTAGTACCAAATAAAGTTTAATGACAAAATCTTTTTACAGATGGGTACATCTTTATGAGACGAATCTAATGAGCCTAATTAATCTATATTTTGCTACAGTCATGCTACAGTACCATCATCTAATCATGTCTTAATTACCCTCATTAGATTCGTCTCGCGAATTAGACCAAGGTTCTATAGTTAGTTTTGTAATTAAATTTTATTTAATATAACTTATCTAGAGTTTAGACCCCTCTAAAATTTAGACCCCTATACGCCCGAACACCTAGTGATGGAGCAGGCGGTGATCAATTCAAAGCGCGCCTTCGGGAGTGCTGAACTGGTGATGCGGGAGTGGCGAGGCGAATAGAAAAGAAGGACGGCGACGTCTCGCCGGCGGGCGGTGGCATCGGCGATGGCAGCGTTCGTTGAAGCGATACGAGGGATATGACTAGGCTTGATCGAGTTTTGGGCATTTAGCAGTATACAGTTAAAAGAAACGTACGCTTTAATCTCTCTCTCGAAAATTTATGCGCGAGAACAGCTTGGAATGATTCAACGATTTGTCTTTTTTCTAGCCCCAATACTAGAACACAAGAAGATTGTACAATCCAGCAATACATTGCATTCAACGCATGAGGAGTTGCTCGCTCGGCTCTTGTACAAATCCTATGTTATCAGTAGCACACGCATCAGCCATAGTAGAGCTATGCAAATAAACATGAAGAACATCGACAAATACATGATGCAATGATTAAGATAGGGTCAGAAACACTCGATATGATCCTTGTGCATTTGTTACAAATCCACACACCCATATGGTGCCTGTGCGAGCCGGGTACACAAAAACAAAAGGAAAACATGCTAATTAATTAACTGCAAGACCTTGCCAAGACTAGTACCAGGGCACCAGTCAAAAGGAATGTTTTGCCGTGAGAAATCTCCACGGGTTTGCTTCTATATTTATAGTACAACATGCTTAACGTACAAGGCAAGATTACAACAGACGATCACAACAGATCGTGATAGCTAACAACGTACGAACTTATCTATTCCAACAGAATATTTTCAGTTGCCGGCTGTTGCCGGATATTCTTCAGAGTTTATCTGTTGACATTCCCCCTCAATCTCAACCTACAGCCACTAGGTTGAGATTGTCACGTGATCGCTGGATTAGCTGTTTGGACACAGGCTTGGTGAAAACATCTGCCACCTGATCTGCTGAAGCGATGAACCTGACCTCCAAGGCTCCCATGGCGACCTTCTCTCGAACGAAATGAAAATCCACCTCGATATGCTTAGCACGACCATGAAACCAAGGATTAGCGCTAAGATATGTGGCTCCTAAGTTGTCACACCACAAAACCGGAGCTCGAGGTTGTGATATCTGAAGTTCTTTCAGAATTGATTGTACCCATGTAGCTTCAGCACTTCCATTAGCCAACGCCTTGTACTCAGCTTCAGTTGATGAACGAGAAACTGTTGGTTGCTTACGTGCGCTCCAAGAGATCAGGTTAGGACCGAAAAACACAGCAAACCCACTAGTTGATCTCCGGTCATCAACATTTCCGGCCCAATCAGCATCCGTGAAAATGCTTAGTAATGAGGACATTGATCTTCTAATCTTGAGGCCTGTATTCACGGTTCCTTTCACAAAACGCAGAATCCGCTTGACTGCCTCCCAGTGCACATCTGTTGGCTGCGATAAGAATTGGCAGACTTTGTTTACGGCAAACGACAAGTCAGGCCGTGTTAGGGTCAGATACTGCAATGCTCCGACCGTGCTACGATAACTGAATATATCAGCATCCTGGAGAGGCTTGCCATCATCTCGTGACAGCCTGCTATGAGCATCCATTGGTGTCGAAACCGGCTTGCAATTCTCCATGCTAATTCTCTGAAGAATGTCCAGTGAGTACTTCTTTTGAGATAGCGTCATTCCCCCTGGATTGCGAGCCACTTCGATGCCCAAGAAGTAGTGCAACGGGCCAAGGTCTTTGACGGGAAAAGAGACCAAGAGCTGCTGGATCAAGCGTCGAGTAGCAGATGGAGATGAACTAGCAATGATGATGTCGTCCACATACACCAACATGTAGATGATAACCTCAGGCCGAGACAAGATGAATAGGGAGGTTTCCGCGACAGACGCAACAAAACCCAATTGCTGAAGACGGTCACTGAGCCGAGAATACCACGCACGCGGAGATTGCTTGAGTTCATAAATAGGCATGTTGAGCTTGCACACATAAGATGGCCGAGATGGATCCTGGAAGCCCGGTGGTTGACGCATATATGCAGTTTCAGAGAGGACCCCATGCAAGAACGCATTACTGATATCAATTTGGCGGAGATCCCAGCCCTTGGAGACAGCAACTGAGAGAACCAATCGCACCGTGGCCGGTTTCACGACTGGACTAAAAGTGTCCATGTAGTCGATGCCATACTGTTGAGTAAATTCCTGAGCGACCAACCGAGCCTTATATTTGTCAATGGACCCATCAGGCTTCTGCTTGACCTTGAAGATCCACTTGCAGCCGATGATATTGTGGTTTGCTGGAGACGGAACCAGAGTCCAAGTGGAGTTCTGTTGGAGAGCTTGGAACTCAGAGTCCATGGCACGACGCCACTGATCATCTTCAAGAGCAGCCCGATAGGACGCCGGTTCAGCAAAGAAAGCCCGACGCGAGGGATTGTAGCGTACGGTTCCATCTGTCAGAACCTTGGGCTGCACAATGTTGTTGCAGAGGCGAGTTGACATCGTGTGTTGCGGCGGTTGTGGTGCAGCGACGGGAGCCGGGGCGGCGGGCTGGGGCGGCACATGCGCGCCTGCGTCCTGCGGTGGCGCGGAGGGCGCGGCAACAGGTGCGGGTGCCACGCTGTCTCCGTGAGGCGGAGGCACGGCCCGAGCAGGAGTCGACGCGCCGGGGAACACGGTCGAGGCAGTCGTGGTGCAGGCAGCCTGCTCGGGCGCGCAGTTCGTCGGCGCGACGCGTGACGGCAACCTGGACGGAGAGCCACGCGTTGGCGAGGCCGACGCCCCGGACGTCGGTGGAGGCGCGTCAGGAACCACGGCAGGTGTGGATGCGCCCGTGTCATGGTTCGCCTCCAATGAGCAAGCACCTGAAACATGACAAGAACCACTCAAGGCAGGTACGTCAGTGTCCAACAATTCAAGTTCATATCTCGGCATACGGTCATCATGAGTCACTGGCTCACACGTTGGGAACAAAGTAGGATGAACGGAGGTAGGAACGGGTGAGGTGGTCTGGGCAGGTGAACTTGTGGCGAGTGGGAACACGCTCTCGTCGAACACGACGTCGCGAGAGATGTATATACGGCCAGTGGAGCTATCAAGGCATTTGTAACCTTTGTGCATGGAACTATAGCCGAGGAACACGCATTGGCGTGAGCGGAACTCTAACTTGCGGTTGGTGTATGGCCGCAAATTTGGCCAGCACGCGCAGCCGAACGCACGAAGGAACGAGTAGTCAGGTTCTTCATGAAACAAGCGCTGTAGGGGAGTGGAATTTTTCAGGGTGCGGGTTGGCATGCGGTTAATGAGATAGCACGCGGCGAGAAAAGCCTCATCCCAGAATCGGATAGGGAGAGAGGAATGCGCAAGTAAGGCGATACCCATCTCAACCAGGTGTCGATGCTTTCGTTCGGCGACGCCGTTCTGCTTGGAGGTGTGCGGGCAAGTGACACGATGGCGGATGCCCGTGTGGCTGAAGAAGCGAGACAGGCGCCGATACTTGCCGCCCCAGTCGGACTGCACAGCACGAATCTTGGAGTTAAATAAGCGCTCAACATGAGTTTGAAACAAATAGAAAGCATGCTCAACATCGGACTTTCGCTTGAGAAGATAAATCCACGTGAAACGGCTGTAATCATCAAGAAAGCTAACATAATATTTGAATCCTCCTACAGACGTAACAGCAGGCCCCCAAACACCAAACATCGGTGTGAACTAATTCTAGGGGAGCGTGAGTTACATGTGTGGAATTATTATATGGGAGCTGATGAACCTTAGCTCGCTGACACGAATCACAAACTAAACCATCTTTCTGTGGTGCACAAGCAAATTTATTGGACCGAACGACAGACTCAACAATGGTGGAGGTGGGATGGCCGAGTCGACGATGCCACAGTTCAAGCGAAGGAGCAGCAGCGGTTAGGCCATGATGCGAAGAAGGCGATGAAGTAGACTGAGCAGAGCTTGGCACCGGGTAGAGACCATGCTGGCTTCTACCGCGAAGAAGGACCCTCCTCGTTGCTTGGTCCTTTACACAGAAAAAACTAGGATGAAGCTCGACAAAAGCATTGTTATCCGAAACAAGTTTGTGTACGGAAAGAAGATTTTTGCTAATGGAAGGAACATGAAGTATATTTCGGAGATGCAAAGGTTTATGTAAGCCAGGAATCGTAGAATGACCAATATAATATGAGAGATGTTTAAACCTGCACCGTTGGCAACTTGAACGTGGTCCTTCCCGTTGTAGCGCTCGTGGATGTTTAGGCGCTTGAGATCATTGGTCAAATGATCATTGGCGCCCGAGTCCACGTACCAGTTGGGGTCGACCGAGTACGAGGAGGTGTTCGCAGCATTGCCGGAGCGTTCACGATCATCCTCCGGCTGGAAGGAGTGGTTGAAGCGGTTGCGGCAGCGAAGGGCGTCATGCCCGTACTTGTGGCAGACTTGGCAGGTGGGCTTGGGACCACCGGCGCCGCCACCACGGCCATTGTTGCGGCCACGCCCCGGAGCACGACCGCGAGGCTGCTGATCACCGCGGCCGTTGCCGCGACCAGGAGCTGGGCCACGCGCCGCCGCATTGGCAGATGGAAGGATCTCGCCGGCGGCGCTGTTCCTCTCGATGCGAATCTCTGCGCTGATAAGGTAAGCATAAAAACTGTTAAGGCTCACCACATCTTCACGCGCGGTCATGGAGGTGACAAGAGACTCGTAGTCAGATCCGAGGCCAGAGAGCATGTAGCCAAGGATCTCCTCGTCGAAGAGCGGGTTGCCAATGGATGCCATGACATCGGCAAGCCCCTTCATCTTCTGGAAGTACTCCGCAGCGGACATGTCCCGCTTCTTGAGGTTGGAGAGCTGGTAGCGCACTTGCATGGTGCGTGCACGATTCTGCGACGCAAACATGGATTGCAGGGCCTTCCAGACATCGCTCGAAGTCGTGTACTGGGCCATCTGGCCGAGCATGTCCTCGATCATGGAGGACAGAAGCGCGCTGAGGACAAGCTGATCCTGCGTGTACCAGCGCAGGTAGTCGGTGTTGAGCTCCTTGGTTTGTGCATCACCGGTGCCCTTGGTGATGAATTGCGATGGCGCGATGGTGGTGCCATCAAGGTAACCGTACAGCTGCTGGGCGCGAAGCACGGGTACGACCTGCGCCTTCCACAGGAAGAAGTTCTCCCTGTTGAGGCGAACGGAGATGGCAGTGCTGATGGACGGCACCGCTGATGGAGCAGCGGCGGAGGAAGACATATGGCAGTGGAGGGTGGTGGGGAAAAAAAAATGCGGCGGAAGTAGTAGATGGATCTTGGCTCGATACCAAGTCAAAAGGAATGTTTTGCCGTGAGAAATCTCCACGGGTTTGCTTCTATATTTATAGTACAACATGCTTAACGTACAAGGCAAGATTACAACAGACGATCACAACAGATCGTGATAGCTAACAACGTACGAACTTATCTATTCCAACAGAATATTTTCAGTTGCCGGCTGTTGCCGGATATTCTTCAGAGTTTATCTGTTGACAGCACCGTACAACACATACGAAACGGTGGTGCCCCTTATTTGCTTGCCAATTACTAATGGGTTTATTTCTCTGATGCCAACAGTTTGGCACTAAGATCGCTGTCACTACTTCCTCTAGCTGACTGCTTGGTGGTGGCATATAACCTGACACTTCGTTTCCTCATGTCGTGTAATGCAAAGGTGGTACCTATCAGTACAGGCAGCATGCAAAGGAAAGTCTTAAACGCCTCCCACAAGCTGTTGTTGTTGATCTTGCCTATGTATGCCGACATGCCAATGTAAACCAGCACGTTTACCACATTGAAAGCATCTTGCAGAGCAGAGACGTGAAAGAGTAAGTCCAGGAAGAAACATCACAACGTTCTCGATTGGATGGGAAAATAAAAACGATCGAGCATGAAAAAGGTAGCAATAATAAGGTGAACACATTGGGATGGACTTATAAAGAGACATGCAGGTTCCGACGGATTAGCCATCTGAATATTGTCGAAAACAGCAGAGCATATATGGATTCAAAGCACAAAGGCTACTTACTACAGTAACGAGCGTTTGCATCATCAAATTAAGAGAACGTACGTGCAGATCACAAAACACATATATACTATGGAAACAAAGACATGCAGCCTTCAAGCGTGAGCATGCTGTAACGATGAGGAACAAGATGAATGTAGCTAGGTGTGTTGAGTGATGGATCTAGAGTGGGGGGACGATGAGATTAGAAGCGTCACCATGAAGCGATTGACAAGCATTGCCTTCCAAGGGTCGACAACGGCCACTTCCTCCTCCTTCGTCACGTCTTTCACGGCGCGCGACGCCGGCGCCTTTCTCAAGATCGTCGGAAGCTGCGGATGAGTTCGTCGACATCTTGCACGTCGGTAGGATGCGGCAGGCGGGGATACGGTTGGCGAGTAGTAGGATAATAATGGAAAAGGGCTGGAGGTCCTTCGATTTATAGTCTTGCAGAAGTATCGGAGAGTGGAGGGTTATTTGGACTCTAACACGTACGCTCTGTATACGGACTGGAATACTAGGAGGTTTCGTGGAGCTCCGCTGTGTCGGGCGTGGAGATGGGGGAGGCGAATTGAAGGACGGCGACGCGACGCCTCGCCGGCCGGCGGTGGCATCGGCGACGGAGAGACGGTTCGAGTTCGCGCGGGCAGGCTTGAAGCGATATGATACGAGTGATGTGAAACGGGCCGTATGGTCGAAAGGCGAGGCGGGCTTTTGAGCCGAGAGTTTATAGGCCCGCCGTCTGTTGTTAGTGGACCGTCGCGCGGTCTCTATACGTGGGGACCGCGGTCGTAGTCTTCCCTTCCAGCAGAGGGCTCATGCAGTCATGTGTCGGTCTTCTCAGGTCTCTGAACCGTTGACCACATCAGTTCTTTGCAACCCTTTTCAGTTACAATTCAAGAAGAGAAGAATCATGTTCCAAAGTTGTCACAAAGAACCGTAATTGTCTGCAGCGAAACGAACTGCTTGCATCATGTACACGATTTCGAATTGTTAAGTTCAGAACACGTCTCATCCCAAAGTTGTCACAAAGAACCAGTAATTGTCTGCAGCGACATGGCTTCGGTGGTGAGGAACCGCCGCAGCAGCATGTCGCGTCGCGTGGGGTGGGGGGTGGGGGGGGGGGGGGGTGGTGGGGAGGTGTTGATGCTCGGAGGGAGAGGGAGAGTGCAGTGCGCGGTCTGCTAATGGATAGCGGCATATATCGGCATCGATCGGAGGCGGTCGGTATCCGAGAACAAATGCGAGTCGGATACGTGACATCCTGGCACAAAGCTTAATAGGATTGATAGAATACTCATGTCAACAAGTTGCAACTTCTTTTCCGGAAGCTCATCTCGAAAGAACTCCGAGGTTAAGCGTGCTTGGCCTGGAGCGATGGGTGACCGACCGGGAAGTCTTTCCCGGGTGCGCATGAGTGAGGACAAAGTGCGCAGAAAAGACATGTGTTGATCTGTGAGGTCAGTCTTGAAGTCCTAGAGAGCTGCCAGGCGTAAGCGGGCCCGGCCTCGGGGAGGCGGGACGTTACAGATACCGACTCGGAGTGCATGCCCTGTAAACTCGCGGACGGCGTTTTGTTGCGTGGAAAACCGAAAACTTGTCCGAAGTGCCACGCCATGCGTCACCAAGACGCACGCGCGTCTGCATCTCTCTCTGCTTGAGTGCTTGGAGACTGCCATGGCGGCAGTTCAAGCCCCAAGGCCGAGCCGCGGCGGCCGATCGGGTGTTCCCTCCCATGCCGGCGCTGACCTTGAAGCTAATGATGCGCGCATCCTCTTCCCCGGCGATCATTTTCGGACCGTGGACAACGTCGCCTTCGCCACGGCACTCCACTTCTGTGAAGTGGCGCTTCCGGTATGCCGCGGCACAACAATGGCGAGGGCGTGCGGGTTCAGGTGGGGCGATGTTGCGTTCGAGCTCAACGCGGCCCTACAGCCACGGGCCCACGGCGGAGCCGAGTGCGTGGGTGCAGTACATGATGAGGTTGCCGTGGCGTCATGCCGGTGCGATTCCGCCAAGTGCACCACGGCGGAGCTGTGCCTGGGCCGACTGCGCTGCTGTCAACTGTTAAATATGATGTAAATCCCAGCAAGAGTGCGACTCAGTGTGTATGCTTGACGGACATCCAAATATATATTCACGGATTGGAAGCGCGCTGCCACCTCCCGGCGCCTGGCCCCGATCGGAGACGAGCGTGTTGGCATCGTCATGTGTTGGACGACTGGACGTCGCCATGCATGCACGCCGATGACACGAGTCACACAACGATTCCCGGATACTCAGTGACAACTAGGGGTTCACCGCTGCGGTCGTGTGGAGCCGTGGACGACTCGTAACCTCGCTGCTTCTGGTGCCACTAAACCACGTTCGAGTTGCCAGGAGCATGGAAGCGCCGCACGGTTCATATTAGGCATCCTGCCCATGCGAACTATGCCAGGGAGGCACTGTGCCTCGGACGTGCGGACCGTTGTAGCTAGGACTGGTTGTTGGCTCGTTGTCCCTTGTGTGCATGAGTCTGACCCCTTCCCTGAGGGCTAATATTCAAATTTGACGACATGTCAAGGTACTAAGTACACAGATGCACACCGCTCCAGAGTTACTACATATGTATTTCCCACACACAATTCTTGAGCTCCAATCCTCACTTATGCGCTAGGGACGGCACACACACACACACACGATACACGCTTGTGGATGCTTGGGACTGCACACGCAGATGATACACACTCGTGGAGGAGTTTGTTGATCCTACACCTCAAACAAAAGAAAAGGGGGGGGGGGGGTAGGCAATGCAAAAATAGGCGATAAATCTCAAAAGGAGAGTCCAATCAATACAAAGAAACACCAAGTGTGGAAGTGATATTATGCAGTTCCCATTTCAACACTAGATACAATACAAAAATTAATATAATGCAATTTGGCGAAGCTCATAAAGGACCATCATGGTACTCCATGGACTAAGGAGAAGTAGAAGCATGTGTCTTTGGTTGAGTTTTCCCATCTTACCCTTTTCAAATTCCCTAAATAACCACTGTGACAGCCATGGCCCACAATCTAGCCACACATTGAGTAGGGTCTGTACATCCCAATCTTTGTATAACATATTTCTTATTTGATTAATAAGTCATTGTGGATGCAATTAAGATTTTTTTAAGGACCATAGATAAACGCATTTTATACATCTACAAGAACAACCACGTTCTACATTGTATAGACACCTCACATGGTGATTTGTCATCGTAAAAAACATACCATGATGCTCTGTTTGTCGAAATCATTGTCTCATGGTATCTACTTTGCACTCTAGACCATCTCTCAGTTCACCGATTCATCGATTAGCTTCACTATGTACAAGTATATTCTCGATATAAACAGACGACAAATCACATATCTAGTTTTTATGTGCTCTTGGAATAAAAGATCTCATCACAATAAGGGAATTTGAAATAACTCTATATTTGTATGAGCATGTCAAAATAAATTTTAAGTTCAAGACCTCTGGGTTTTTATTTATTTTTATCAATTCTTGTCAGAAATTTTTGAAAGGGGAGCGTATTGAATCTAATTGATGGAATTAAGCATACATCATTTGAAGTAAACACATATTAGTCCCTCAATTATGTATAGTTCTATTCACATTTTTCTTTCTTTAGTTAGATACAACAATAGTATGTACAGCTTTTTTTCCGGCTTGGGCCTCAATCACATGGCAAAATCCTAATCTTGTAATAAAAGGTAAATTTAAGAATATTCTAGCTTATTGTTACTTCAAAATATTTCATACGTATAGGTAATTCTTTGTTATTAGGGTTATTTTTCTTTCTCATATGGCAACTAATACTTTAACTACATGCCACATGGATGTCGTCTCAGTGTTAGGATTTATATCTACTGATGAAATGTTCATACATTAGGATGAAAATTACCGTATCCTAGCTTTTCTCCCCGTCCCAAGGGAGCTATCAATGACTCAAACCCTCTACACCCTACTTTGCTCTTCTATGTTGTGGTTCCCTCACACTTTCTCCCCTGCTTGTGGAGTTTTTTTTGACCGTGTGCGTCCCTCAAAAGACGAAAAAAAGAGAGAGAAAAACAGAGGAAATGGCAGAGCAACCTTCACGAAATCTGTTCAATCAAATCAAAGCAGCACCAATATGGATAGTGGTATTATATTCCAATTTCACGTTTCAACATAAGATGGCACAAGTTGACTGGGATTTGATACTCTTGATGAAAGAAATTGAGCCTGCCAAGGCAAGTCGGGGCTCGGGGGAGGAGCAGAGATCCGACGAGGATGAAAAGCTCCCATTGTCCTTTGTTTCTCTCAATTAGCCAAGGGGATCGACCATGGTGCACTGCCTCGCCGCACAACGAACGAAAGGTCTACAGCTCAAATGGTTGTCCCTGCTGTTGGAGTATAGAGGCCCATATGTGTATAGAGGCCCATATAGGCCCATGTATAGGAGTATGTAACTACCCTTCTAGGGTTTTGGAATGGATTGGACAGTTCATTTTCCTACATGTATCACAGCCTTCTTTTTTTCTCTCTCTCTCTCCTTCCTCTAGCTGCCGCCGCCGCCGGGCCCATGGACGGCCGCCGGCGCCGCAGCCACCGACGCCGCTCTTCCCTCCCTCTCCCTCCTCCTTTCCCTCCCTCCCCCGGACGTCCGCCGCCGAGCTGCCTGCCTCTGCCGCGCCGGATCTGGGCGAGGTGCCCGCACCGGGTCCGGTTGCTGTGGGCTCACAGGCCGCTGCCGCGCCGCCGGTGTTGGCCCCCTCGGTCACGGGCGCGCAGGCCGCCTCGGGCGCGGGCGTGCTGGCCGCCTCGGGCGCGGGTGTGCAGGCCCCCCGCCGCCACGCTGCCCTCGCCGGCTCTGGTCGCAGCCACATGCGGGCCTTCTCCGTGGCAGCCGGTGAGCCGCCGCAGCCCCGCACCTCCCGCCGTGCTCCTCTGCACTGACCTTCCCCACCGCCTCTCCTCCGGCGAGATCTCACGAATCCCTTGTGCCCCTCCACCGAGCTTTCGGGCCATGGAGGCCGCCGCGTACGCCCCGGCCGTGTCGCAGCCGCCGGCGGGTCTTGGCCCGGCCTCCCCGACCACCGCGAGCACGGGGGAGGGCGCGGGGGCGCGCGCAGGCGCGGGCACGGGGGTCGCGCGGGGCGCCGCCGCGGAAGCGCCGACCCCGGCCGCCACAGAAGCCGCGCGAAGCACTGTCGCGGACGCGCCATCCCCGGATGCCTTTGCCTTGTCGCCGCTGGGGCTCGCCTCCACCGTCGCGAGTGGTGCTGCGTTGCCCCCGGGCCAGGCCGTCTCTGCCCTGGGCCATGCCACCACTGTCTTGGGCCAAGCCATCGCTGCCACTGTCCCGGGCGATTCTACACCAGCCGCCGACACATGGGCCCCCACTACGACACTGCTGTCGGGTCCCACGTCCTCCTCCGCCTTCGCTTGGATGGGCGTCCCGCCGGGTTTCACTTACGCCAGCCTGGGCATGCCCCCGGAGCTCGTCACCGCCCCTCCACAGACTTCCTCCGCCACCACTGCGGGCCACGTCGCGCCGCCACCCCCCACCGATGCGCCGGCGCGTGCTGCCGTAGGTGTGCGGGCCGCGCCGCCGCCGCCGGACCTCCTCGTCGCGGATGCGCGTGCTGCCGCAGGTGTGCGGGCCGCGCCGCCGCCGCCGGACCTCCTCGTCGCGGATGCGCGTGCTGCCGCAGGTGTGCGGGCCGCGCCGCCGCCGCCGTCTCCGTCCTATGTGTTTGCTCGGATGGGCGTCCCACTGGGTTTCACCTACGCCGGCTTGGGCATGCCACCGGAGCTTCTCGCCGCCCCTCCGCCGCCTCCAGCCGCCCCGTCTGCCACTTCACCCGTTACCATGTTCGCCGGCCCTGCTTCATCGGTGCCCTGTTCTCATCCCCCTTCGGCTAGCCAGCCTCAGTCTTGGCCGGGGGGTTGGACTCCTCCCGCTTAGACCTGGCCGGGGGTGGGGGGGGGGGGGGGGTGGAGCCAGACAGTGCTGGCGCAGTCCTTCAGCACCATGCAGCCGACCCCACCGGTGGAGTGGATTGCTGACTCGGGGGCTTCGTACCACACCACGCCGGATGCTGGTATCCTCTCTTCCGCCCACCCTTCCCATCCTTCCTGTTCTTTTGCCATTATGGTGGGCAATGTCACTTGTCTTCCTATCACTTCTGTCGGCACTGTTCCTGGTTCTTTTCGCCTTCCAGATGTCCTTGTTGCTCCTCAGATGGTTCATAATCTTCTTTCCATTCGTAAATTTACTGCTGACAATTCTTGTTCTGTTGAGTTCGACCCGTTTGGTGTTTCTGTGAAGGATTTGGCTTCCCGGCGTCCTCTCTTCCGATGTAACAGCTAGGGACCCCTTTACACCATCCGTCTTACTGCTTCCGCTACTTCTTTGCCTATTTCCTCTGCGTCAGCCGCTTTTGCCACTACATCTTCTTCCACGACTTGGCACCGCCGGCTTGGTCATCCCGGCCGTGACGTTTTGGCTCGACTCTGCCGCAGCGCAGATCTTTCTTGTACTAGGACACCTGATGAGCACCTTTGTCATGCGTGCCAGTTAGATTGTCATTTTAGACTTCCTTTTTCTGTTTCTTCTTCGCATGCGAGCCGTGTCTTTGATCTCATTCACTGTGATCTGTGGACTTCTCCTGTTCTCAGCATTTCTGGCTATAAGTACTATTTGGTGATTGTTGATGATTTCTCCCATTACTCTTGGACTTTTCCGTTGCGTGCCAAGTCCGACACTTTCCCCACCCTTCTCAACTTCTTTGCCTGGGTCACCACTCAGTTCGGCTTCACCATTAAGGCTGTTCAGTGTGACAACAGTCGTGAGTTCGATAACCAAGCCTCCCGGGCCTTCTTCCTCTCCCGCGGTGTTCACTTGCGCATGTCTTGTCCATACACCTCTCCTCAGAATGGCAAGGCTGAGCGTATGATCCGCACTATGACCTTACCTCTCGTCGGATCCTTATTTCTCGACACGTCGTGTTTGATGAGTCTGACTTCCCCTACTCCACCTCCACCACTCCCTCTCTGGATCCCGAGCTGGAGTCTGTGTTTCTGACTGACCTGATGGCCCAATCACCTGTATCTGTGTACCCTTTACCTACAGGTCTTCGGATTACCCTGACACCACCTCCGGCGCCCCCTCCCGTGCCACGCGGGGCCCCGGCGCCCTCTCCCGCGCCACGCGCGGCCCCGGAGCCCTCTTCCGCGCCATGCACGGCCCTAGCGCGCTACGCCCAGCCTGCGCTTGTCTACCGGCGCAGGGCCGCCCCGGCCCCCCAGGCGCCTCCGGCCCCATCTCGGGCTCTCTCCCGCCTCGACCCGGTGGTGTACCACCTGCCTGTCATCCATCGGGATCCTGGACACACTCATCCCATGGTGACACGGCGGGCGGCGGGGGTCCTCCGGCCTTCGGCCCTCTCTGCTACTACGGGCGAGCCGGGGATCTCGCCGATTCCCACATCTGTCCGTGGTGCCCTAGCTGATCCTCACTGGCGTCGGGCTATGGAGGAGGAGTATGCTGCCTTACTTGCCAACCAGACGTGGGACCTCGTGCCTCGTCCTCCTGGTGGCAATGTGGTCACAGGGAAGTGGATCTGGACCCATAAACGTCGTGCTGATGGCTCCCTTGATCGGTACAAGGCTCGCTGGGTTCTCAGGGGCTTCACCCAGCGGCCTGGAGTGGATTATGATGAGACTTTCAGTCCAGTGGTCAAGCCTGCTACAGTCCGCTCGGTTCTGTCGCTGGCTCTCTCTCGCTCTTGGCCTGTGCATCAGCTGGATGTCAAGAATGCTTTCCTACATGGCACTCTGTCAGAGACAGTATACTGCAGTCAGCCAGCAGGTTTTGTGGATCCTGGTCGTCCTGACATGTTTTGCCGGCTCAACAAGTCCCTCTATGGTCTGAAGCAGGCTCCTCGGGCTTGGTACTCTCGATTTGCCTCGTTCCTGATCTCCTTGGGTTTCACTGAGTGCAAGTGAGATACCTCTCTGTTCGTCTACCGCCATGGCGCTGACACTGCATATCTGCTGCTCTATGTTGATGACATCATACTCGCTGCGTCCAGTCAGACCTTGCTTCAGCGCATCATCCAGTCTTTGCAGCAGGAGTTTGCTATGAAGGATCTGGGTGTCCTTCATCACTTCTTGGGAGTCACTGTTGAGCACCGTCCTTCTGGCCTGTTCCTCCACCAGCGGCAGTATGCTCTTGATATTCTGGAGCGTGCAGGGATGACTGATTGCAAGACGTGCTCCACCCCTGTTGACACTCAGGCCAAGCTATCTGCTGATTTGGGTGATCCAGTTGCTGACCCGACTGCCTACAGGATCCTTGCCAGTGCCTTGCAGTATCTTACCTTCACCAGGCCGGACATCACTTATGCCATCCAGCAGGTCTGTCTTCATATGCATGATCCTCGCGAGTCACACCTTGCTGCTCTGAAGCGCCTCCTCCGCTATGTTCGTGGCACGGTTGACTACGGCCTGACTCTTCACCGGTCTCCTTCTGCTGAGCTCGTTGTGTACAAGGATGCTGACTGGGCTGACTGTCCGGACACTCGCCGCTCCACCTCAGGCTACGCCGTCTTTCTCGACGGCAACCTTGTCTCTTGGTCATCCAAGCGACAGCCCGTGGTTTCCCGCTCCAGTGCAGAGGCGGAGTACCGGGCTGTGGCCAACGGTGTGGCTGAGGCGTCGTGGCTCCGACAGCTCTTGGCGGAGCTCCACAGTCCGCTCGCCAAGACCACGCTTGTCTACTGTGACAACGTCAGCGCGGTGTACCTCTCCACCAACCTGGTTCAGCATCAGCGGACGAAGCATGTAGAGATTGACCTCCACTTCGTTCGGGACCGAGTCGCCATTGGGCAAGTTCGGGTCCTCTATGTCCCCACTACCTCCCAGTTCACGGACATCTTCACCAAAGGTCTTCCCTCCTCGACCTTCTCAGAGTTTCGCTCCAGTGTCAACGTAACCAGTGGCTAGTTGTGACTGCGCGGGTGGGGGGGGGGGTGGGGGGGGGGGGGGTTGTGAGTTCTTGTCTTTATTCTTGTATCCAATCTTGAACCTCGCTGCGCCGGTACGTTCAGACTGTGGGGGGTGTTAGAGTATAGAGGCCCATATAGGCCCATGTATAGGAGTATGTAACTACCCTTCTAGGGTTTTGGAATGGATTGGATAGTTCATTTTCCTACACCTGCTCAAAGCGATCTTCGCATGTACGGAAGCAAGACAAGAGAGCCTCTCAACGGATCAGTGATAGCACACATTTCACAATCACGTATATGAGGCAGAAGAGGTACCCCGTGCCACAAATAATCGCCAGGACGCTCAACGCCACCGAGAAGACGAGCGCTCCACGCAAGAAGCGGCGGGCGCGTTGGCTGCCGCTCGACATCGCGGCCGTGGGCTTCATCAGGGTGGTAGGGCTCTGCTTTCCCAGTCCTATCTCGACATCGATGAAGTCGATCTCTTCTTGAGGCGGCGCCAGCTTCGTAGGCGAGGAGGGTGGCGACGTCGGAGGGGAGCTCGCCGCGGCCGTTGGCTTCATCAAGGTGGACGGGCTCTATTCTTCCGTCCCCAGCTCGACGTCGACGAAATCACCCACATCTTGCACTTCTTGCGGCATCATTCCGACGGCCTTGGCGAGATGTTCCTCGTGCCCTATAGCAGATGGCGGCGTCGACTGAGGCGGCATTATTGGTGAAGACGGTGCCGACGCCGGGGGCAAAGTAGGTGGCAGCGACGAGGCCGCGGCCGGCTTTGACATGTCGCCGGCGGTGAGGAACCACAGCAGCATCTCGCGTGGGTGGTATGCTGTCTCTCTGCGCCGCGAGCAAACGTGACGAAGGAGATTGCACTCCCGGCCTGCTAGTGGATGGTTGCTTTGAAAGGCATCGTTAGGAGGCGGTCGGGATGGGACAACGCTAGTGCGAGTGAAAGTCCGATACCGACTTGGAGTGCCTGCTATGCTGTAGACTCGCGGACGACGTGTGTCGTACGTTGCGTAGAAAAACAAAACCTTTTCCGAGTTGGTTTCGAACGAACACAGACGGATTGGATCGCAGTGCCACGCCACGCGTCACCAATCAAGACGCACGCGTGTTTCCATCTCTCTCTGCTTGGAGATTGCCCCGGCGGCAGTTCAAGCCCCAAGCCCGAGCGCCGGCTGCCAGGAGCTGGTGGTGCGTTTCAAATTTCAATCACGTTTTCTACTAAAATTTCCCATGTAGTTTAAAATCTTGACGATTAAGATTTGAATAATATAAGGGCGCAAATATGTTGTGGACCAAGGTGAATTCCGAGAAGGAATTAGGCCGTGGTTCAATCGATGCTACTAAAATTGAGGACCTCTGTTTGGGTGTAAAAAGTCTAGCATATATCAGTACAGTTTGTCTATCTGGGACATTACAAATTCTTGCGCTGCCTCTCCTTTGTCTAAAATGTTGAACAAATTCACAAACAGGGAAGTAACACAGCTGTGCAATAAAACACAGTTGTGCAAATGGATCTGAAAACGGGACACTTCCCTTCCCACACCATCATGCCTATATATACTTGTCTGACTCGTTGCTCCATTATGCCCCTGCTTACCTGCCTCGCCGGATCAAGGTAATAATTCTGGGTATCAGCTTCTCCAAAATGCTCCGGCATATATATAACTCCGATAATTCCCAATATATATACGCCCATTGGAAATCCTTGCTCGTACCTTTTCTTTATGTTCTCCTCGTGAAGTTTTGTTCGGATCCGTTTACAACTTAATTAGTATCTCGTTGCTCTAAACATCGTACCAAGTTAGTTGCATAGTCTACTCTATAGACACTACGACTGCACCAATCCCACTATACCCATGACAATGACAAACAACGCCCCCACCGCTGCGACGATTAACGCGATGATTATCACCCCTACCACCACGTCCGAAAACACTGAGCAGCAGCGCCGCGCCGCGCGGCCGTCGGCTCCGCCGCCCGCCGGTGGCAGCTGCGGCCCCGCGTTGGAGGTAGGGCGCTGCTGCTGATGCCCCAGCTCGACGTCCACAAACTCGCCGCCGTGATGCACGTCTGGCGGTGCTGACGGCAGCTGATGCACGGTGTTGGAGGGACGCGGGTGCATCTGATCGACGCGGTCGAACTCGCCTGGCGGCAGCGGCGGCGCCGACGGCAACGGCGTCGGAGGAGGACGCGGGGCTCCGGAGGGCCCCGCCGGATCTGATGATCTCGCGCTGACGGTACCAGTCGCGACCACGGTGGCCGGGCTGATCTGCTGTTGTTGTCGTCCAAGCTCGACGTCGGCAACCTCGTGGGCTCTTGGTGGCAGATGAGGCGCCGACGGTGGCGGACGATGGGCGGCGGCCGGCTGGGATGACGACGACGACATGGCGAGAAGGGCCCAAAGAAACATCGCGCCTGACGCTGCGTGTGTTGACGACGCCTCTGTGCGAGCAAACGTGGTTGAGATGGCCGCGGCCACCTGCCGATCGACATGTGTTCGTATATAAGGGAAACCGGCTGGAAGGGGTCTCCACAGCTGAGACGAGAAGTCGAGAGCCAGTAGGGGTCGGAGACGTACGGGGGTTTCACGAATCGGAGCAGGAAGCGAACACGTACGCGACAAAACTCAAAAGGTGATCGGCGTGACGACGACTGAATCCGAAACGGAGCCTGAGCCTTTTCCATTGTCGATTGCGAGAGTGAATGGAGCGGATCGGTGGCCAGCGCCTGCCCCCGGCCGGAGACTATCGTCTTGGCATCGTCATGTGTGCGTCGTGTGGACGTCGCCATATGGATGCCGATGACATGACGACGCCCGGATACTTTCGAGGACTCTGGCAGCGTCACCGCATCTTGTGCTGCTAAATCGCGTTCGAGCGGCTGGACCACGGAAAGCGCCGCGCCGCGCGAGCCACGGTGTAGGCTGCCAACTATGCCAACGAGGCGCTATCGCCCGTAGCAACATACATGCATCTTCGCCGGGAACGCTGTGCCAGGGAGTGGCTCCAGGCCGCCCGAGGTCCACCAGCTCCATGGGAAAGAGGAGGCTGTCACTGCGTGGCTTCTTCCGGCCGGTCTGCCGGCGCCGCGCGTTCTGGGTGCCTGACACACATTCAATTGAACATCGGTTATTTAGCTGGCAAAATGGATGATATTCCTGCATAAAGCTGCAGAAGGACATGATCGCTCCTGAAATTTTATCTTGGTTCATTGAGATAATGTACAGTTTACATTCTCAGGTCCAATTTTGTTTGCCTTCTCCACTCATCAATTTATTCTTCTTCATCGGACATATTTTACAATCTCCCATAAATTTATTGCAATCGTATAAACTTTGTTACCAAATTAAAGTATGCATGTCTTATACCGTAATTTCTACTTTTTTTTTTGGCGCTACATGGATTTGTGTTCAGCAATTTGTCAATTTTGTATTATTGAAAAGGTAAAGCTAGCCCTGACCATGTCATCTCACTTCTCATCCTCTTTTCCAATTTACCAGCAATATGCATGTATGTTGCTACGGGCTTAAAAAAAATCTTTACAAATGACCATGAGGTAGTACAACATATGATTAGCTTTAGTTTCTTCTATTGTTCTTTTAGTAATATACAACAATATGGTATGTCGCTTAGAACGTTTGGGCCTCAATCACATGGTAAAATCTTAGCCATCCGGAAGGTACACCCAAGATAGCTTATTGTTACAATAATTTTTTTTTGAAGGAACATTGTTACAATATTTTAACTCTAGAATGTTTACTCAAAATATTTCATATTTCTTTGTAATTCCTATTGCTATGCCAGAAATGTACACATTTTTTATATATTATGATTATTGTGTTCACGCATTATGTTTATGATATGACCAGCTAATACTTTTACCATATGCCCCATGGACATCTCAGTGATACGATTTATATCACCCAGTTCCTGCATTACAATGACATTACTATAATCCAGCTTTTCTCCTCGTTCCGAGGAACTCATCAGCGACTCAAATCCCCCAGCGCCCAACACTGCTCCTCTATATTGCGGTTCCCTGACAGCTGACACTTCCTCTCATGTGCGTTAATCTGAAGTTGCCAAAGCGTGCAAATATAAACTTCCGAATCACATATAGTTGCAGAACCATCAACTGCGATCCACTACAAGGTGATCGATTCACCGAGGCAAGGCAAGAGAGCCTCTCAATGGATTAACGACAGCACGCTTTTCACAATCATGTACACGAGCCAGAAGAGGTACCCGTTCCACAAATAATCGCCAGGACGCTCAACCCCGCTGCGAAGACGAGGGCTCCACGCAAGAACCGGCGGGGGCGGTGGCCGCCGCTCGACGTCGTGGCCATGGGCTTCATCAGGGTGGAGGGACTCTGCCTGTCCAGTCCCATCTCGACGTCGATGAAGTCGCCCTCGTCTTGCGCTTCTTGCGAAAACCCAACACCACCGGCCTTGGCGAGCTCTTTATTGTGCCCTCGAGGTGTCGGCTCTGTTGTAGGCGAGGATAGTGGCGACATCGGAGGGGAGAGGAGGGCGGCGGCAGCGTCAGAGGGTAGCTCGCTGCTGCGGCCGCCGGCTTCATCAAGGTGGATGGGCTCTGTTTTTCGGATCCCAGCTCGTGGTCGACAAACTCGCTCTCATCTTGCGCTTCTTGAGGCGACATTCCGCTGGCCTGGACGAAACCTTCCTCGTGCCGTAGAGCAGGCAGCGGCATCGACTGTGCCGTAGACGGTGGCGGGGATGGGGCCCCAGCGACGGCGGCGGCTGGCTTCGACATGGCGTCGGTGGTGAGGAACCACAGCAGCATGACGTGTCGCGTGGGGGTGATTGATGCTTCTGTGCCGCGAGCAAACGTGACGATGGAGAGGGAGGTTGCAGCGCGCAGTTTGCTAAAGTGCTAATGGATGGTTGCATAAAAAGGCAGTGATTCAGGTAGTGGATCGGGATCCGAGAACAAGTGCGAGTCGGATACCGACTCGGAGCGTTTCGTTGCGTAGACTCCCCTCGCGGACGTAGGACGCGTTTCGACGCGTAGAAAACCCAAACCTTTTCCGACTTGGTTTCGAACGAATATAGATGGATTGGATCGGAGCGCACGCCATGCGTCACCAAGACGCACGCGCGTCTGCATCTCACTCTGCTTGGAGACTGCCACGGCGGCAGTTCAAGACTTCAAGCCCCAAGGCCGAGCGGCGGCGGCGGTGTTAGCAAGTAATGTGTAAACAAGATCAAAACGAGATACAGATTTTTACAGAAGCCAACCGGTGATCTTCACTATATAAGAAGAGTTTACAAATGCAGGGGAATAACAATGAGTCGTCAACTCTTCCCGTGCGGCATGCAAGATGTATATATATATGAAGACTAATACAACCCGTAACGTGGAAGGACTCCACCTCTCACACCTCTTAGGCGTCCTTAGCGAGGCCCAATAATTCGAATCATATTCCAACAAACTCCACCTTGAGACGAATTCCATCTTGCAACGAATGAAGTATCATCAATCAACTCACTTCAATAATAAATAACACCGAGCGCCAACAAATCACTAGGACTTAAACTTTAACACCAACCAAACTTGAGCATAACTCAAAATTAGTAGTGGGAACTGGCTTTATCATCATATCCGCAGGATTATCATGAGTGCTGATCTTGCATACTTTAATATCACCTCGAGCAATCACTTCTCGAATAATTAATGATACCTCACCTCAATATGTTTTGATTTATCAAAGAACATCTGATCTTTAGTGAGATAAATAGCACTGTGGCTATCACAGAATATAATAGTGCAAGAATCATCTCCACAAAACTCAGCATACAAACCTCTCTACCAGAGAGCTTCTTTTCCAGTTTCAGAATTAGCCATATATTCAGCTTGAGTAGTTGATAGAGCAACAGTAGACTGCAAACATGCTCTCCAACTAACAGCATAACCACCAATGGTGAAAACATAACCTGTGAGAGATCTCCTCTTGTCCAAATCACCAGCAAAATCAGAATCAACATAACCAACAAGTGCATCTCCAGATTTCCCAAATTGCAAACAAGCACTAGAAGTACCGCGCATATATCTCAAAATCCATTGAACTGCTTTCCAATGCTCTCTGCCAGGATTAGCCATGTATCTACTGACAACACTCAATGCATATGATAAATCTGGATGAGTGTAAACCATAGCATACATAAGAGAACCAACTGCGCTGGTATAAGAAACTCTAAACATCTACTCAATATCATAATCTGATTCAGGACATAAAGCTGAAGATAGTCCAAAATATGGAGCTAGTGGAGTACTCACTGGTTTAGCATCATGCATTTTGAAACGACGAAGTACCTTTTCAATATAGCCTTTCTGACTAAGATATAACTTGCCAGAACTCCTCTCTCTCTCATAATCTCCATGCCAAGAATTTTCTTTGCTGCACCCAAATCCTTCATCTCAAATTCACCATTCAACTGAGATTTCAATTTGGCTATTTCTGACATATCTTTTGTAGCAATCAACATATCATCGACATTGAGAAGCAAATAAATAGCTATACCATTAACGGTCTTCAAATAAACACAGCTATCATAATTAGAACGCTTAAAATCATGAGAGAGCATAAATGAGTCAAATCTCTTGTACCACTGTCTAGGAGATTGTTTTAAGCCATAAAGAGATTTCTTTAACTTGCAAACAAGGTTTTCTTTTCCAGGAACAACAAAACCTTCAGGTTGATCCACATAAATGTCTTCATCTAATTTTCCATATAAGAATGCAATTTTGACATCTAATTGCATAGCAACAATACTAATTAATGTGCGAATAGAGCTATGTTTCACAACTGGAGAAAAGACATCATTGTAATCAATACCTGGAATCTGACTATAGCCCTTGGCTACCAACCTTGTTTTATACCTTGCAGTTTTATTAGGAGAAATTGCTTCCTTTCTCTTAAAAATCTACTTGCAATGAACGGGCTTCTTCTCTTTAGGCAACGGTACTAAATCCTAAGTACTGTTTTTATCAAGTGGCTCCATCTCATCTTGCATAGCGGTACCCCAATCGTTGCAATCAGCAGAAGTGATAGCCTCAGAATAATTAGAAGGTTCCGCACTACCTTCAATATAAATATTTTGTTATTTACAGTCAAAATCAACAAGCTTTACTTTGACCAAAGCATAAATGCTTATTTTTTTAAAAAAGATGTAGTAGTAGTAGCAACTAGGTATGGCTCTGTCATTTGAAGGTCAAGTAGAAAGCTATGTATTTTTTTTGTTACATCATATATCATTTGAATTGTGATTTTTGATTTCTAAATGCACATGTAGTATGTGATAGATAGACTTATGTATGCCCTTTGAAGAAAAAAAAGCGGCAATTGTGTTTTTACCCTCACTTTAAACTCTAATTCTTATTTTATCCTTAAAATTTTAACTTTGTGATTTTAACCTTAGTTTTTCTGTCTGAAGCTAGAGTTTACCCTCAATAGGGGTAAAATCGCAATAGAATTATTGTGACTTTACTTCCAGTAGGTAAACTCTGGCTTCATGTTGAAAAACCAAAGGTTAAAATCACAAAGTCAAAAAAGTTAAGACTAAAATCACAATTAGAATTCATAATGATGGTAAAAACATAAATATCCAAAAAAAAGATAGACTTTATGTACACCCTGTTCAGCTGAACTTGCTGCAGGCCTGCAGCTGCACTGTAGCAACAAGTTTTGTACTCTATAGAAAGTTGCTGCCACAGCAACACTGCAGCTGCAGCCAAGGCAGCCGATCAAGCTGGTATATTTTTGTTTAATGATGATGGCATATGTATATAGTTTTTTCTTGAACGCTGCTATACATACAGCCGGCGAGTCGTCCGACCCGGCCGTACAACCAGCACGGAACAGCGATTAACGATTAGGATTAGCAATCAGCAGCCGTTTGATGAGGTGCATACATCGGTCGCACGGCCGGGTCGGAAGACCCGGCCGTGTGTGAAGCATTTTCGTTTTTTCTTTTGGCAAAGGAAGTTGTAGGCTTTTTTCCATTTTTTTTCAATTATGTGGTAATTTTTAGATCTTGAACCCAATAACTAGGACTGGGAATATCTAAAAATTCAGGAACAAGACAACCGGTACTTCATCTCTCTGCATTGTGTTTACAGGCTACAGCCTCCAAGTTGTAAACTTATCTTCAATAGTTGTGCGACTTTGTGACACCCCGTGTCACTGATGTCCAGCTAGTACACGCATCACCAACTAAACAGAACCAAAAGCAAATAAGGTTTAAATTCGAAATTCAAATTTCAAACAATTGTCAAATCAGGCCTTGTGAAGCAACTTAAATTTTTGCATAACAACTTGAATAAACAAAAATACCAGTGGATAGCCCTGCTCAAGAGATAATTTTGGAGAATTTTTGGTGATTTTAGAAATTCGTTTGGCAGCTCAATAAAATCCCCAAAACTGAAAAAGTGACCAAATTTGAAATGTTGCCATTTGAAATCCCTTTGGATTCCAGATGTGCATGTTGGCCAGTGGATAGAACTTTTCAAGATCTTTCCAATGGTACCAAAATTGAAAATTTTGGAGTTCATTTACTAGTCCAATTTGTGTGCACAAATTTGAGCAAATTCTGAGTTTGAATAATTCCGGAAAATCGAAAGATGCTGTGGGACCCGCTTGTCATCCTCGTCGCTCTCACAGCGCGCGTTGGAGCCGTTGCTCTACATCGCCGCCAACGTACGGACAGCGCCGCGGCGCCTTGGCCCGCTCCTCGGGCGCACGACGTCGACAAAAGGAATCCCCGCTCCCCTCCCAGCTCCATTCCGCTCCATTCCTCTCATTTCCCACTCCCCAGCGCTCCACACCCTAGCCAGCACCGCCATTGCCGCCTCGGGTCCGAGCTCGCCGTCGCGCCGCCGCAGCGAGACCCCTCAGGGCCGAGCTGCTCTCCAAATCACCTCGCCGGGAGTTCCTCGAACTCGCCATGGCCACGACTTACCTCGCTCCGGACTGAGGAGCTCGAATCGAGCTCGTCTTCCTCGAGCCCGGCCGAGTGAGCTCCGCCGCCTCGCCGAGCAATACTCCCCCCCCCCTTGTAGCCTTTGCATATTTAGGAGTAATTAGTGCGATTTATGCTATCGCGTCAACCACCCCCTTGTAGCCTTTGCATATTTAGGAGTCGGCTGTAGATAGCCACGTTGACAGGTAAGTCTTGCTGAGTATTAGTTGCTCAGGGTTTGGCTCTTTATGTTTTATTGCAGGTAGCACCTTTCTCCCTAACTCTACGGATGGAGGTGAACAGTGGGATGGCCAGCTTCCCTTTGGTTGGACAGCCCACTGGGAGACTGAGGAGTGATCTCCTCACGAGTTCGCATCTTCATGGCTTTAGATGTGGATTCATATGTATCGTCAGTGCGTGCGTTTGTATCTTTACTTATTAGACTTGTATCATTGAACTTCCGCTGTGCTACTCATGTTTTAATTGGACTAATGTAATCACTTAAAGACTTAATTTGTACTTTTTATATGTTGTATTGTTGCGTCTGTTCATCAGCGCGTACTGACTCGATCCTGCGAAAAGCGGAGACGCTTCAGCTGATACCAGAGCCGTGTTGGGACAGTACACCATATAAACGGCCTATTTTCAAAAAGCTAACCACATTACGAGTGAGGAACGAAAAGCCCATTATAAGGATGTTAGAGTAATCAGGTGGTAATAGGAGTTGATTGTTATTTTTCTGTAACGACGCACCGACGCCCAGGTAAGAAGGTAAGGATCATGTATGGCTCCGTGGAGGTGATTTCTAGCATGGACCATCGAGTTCATGAGGTGATGAGGATTGAGCCATGCATTTACTTTTGCAAAGATACGTGACCTGTGTAGGTTGGTTGAGGTGACGTTGTGTGGTTTTCTACAGGTACACTAACTCGCGCGTAGATCGTGTAGAAACGTTTGTGAGTGCGAATTAGTTACCACCACTGTCTACGGCCTGCTATACTTGGGCACCTTTTTATTTTGCGAGGACGTGCAGGACGAGCATGCATTGCATCATCACTTAAAACACTCCAACAGAAATTCAGATCACCAGAAATTTCAGACTGACAAGCTAATTTCAAAAATTCATAACTCCAAAACCGCTGGACCAAATTCGATGAAACAAGACTTTCTGGAAAGCTTATAACATGATCTAAAATTTTTGCTTCAGAGTTCCCCTTTTGATTCTGTCAGTATCCCCTCCAAATCTGTCGACCAAAGGAATTCAGTTTTCAGCTTCGACCAGTTTCTCCAGATATCTTAAGTTTTGCTTGTCCGTTTGAGGTGTTTGAGCACTCGTTGGAAAGATCTCGAAGTTGTCTACAAGTTTAGTGTTCTTAGTTTTCTCGTTTGACGCCTCCAGAAGTGGTAGTTCTCATTTTAGTGTCTGCTGTTCTTAGCGAATCAGAAATTCCTGCGTTACCGTTTTTCGTCGCTTTGCTTGTGGGCTGTGTGTAGTTTTTTGCTACTATTGTACCGCAGCCTGACCATGTTATATTCTCGTTTAGCATGGTTATTTTGTTCTGTTGGAAGAGATTTTGACGTTTTTCTCATATCTTTTCCACAGATGGCTGACTTGGACGATTACCCGCACGCCCAGCTTGGGGAGGACGGTGCACTGCACACGGATGGTCTTTACCACGCCGGTTTTCCCTCGCTGTTCTGGGCTGAGTTGCAGCGCCTTGGCTACCCCGACCCTCCGCGCTACCATGGACAGCCCAGCCAGGTGTACGGACTTCCGCGCTTCTCTATGTGGGTGGATGTTGCCTCGCACCCACAGCGGCCCGCATGGTCGCACTTCTCGCTTCAGGGTTTTGGTCAGGACTTTGACGAGACCCTGAACCGTGTTGCTCTTCAGGCGATGGTGAGGTTCTGTGAGATGCACATTGCTGATCTTGACGACACACCACTGAGCTTGTTTCCAGTCAGTACCACGGGTCACCCTCAGTACAGGAGATGTCTCAGGATGGTTGATAGCGGTCGACTACACCTCACACCGATGCAGCTACCTTCTATGGCTCGACACCTGACCGAGCTATACAGGGTTCTTGCGGCTTCCGACCGTGCAGGTGGGAGGACCTTGGGCCGTGTGGAGGCGTTGTCAGAGACCGTGGACGCTAGGGATGACAGGATTGCGCAGCTGGAGCACGCCTTGGCCGTGACTACCGCCCAGCGTTACCAGTGTGCTGCACAGCGCGACCAGTGTGCTGCACAGCGCGACCAGTGTGCCGCCCAGTGTGACCAGTTTGCCGGCCAGCTCACTGCACGTGGCCACGAGATTTCAGAGATACTGGGCGAGCTAGCTGCTTCACTGAACCACAACGCCCAGCTTGAGCAGCAGCTACAGGTTGCCCATCACCAGATAGTGGGACTCTAGGAGCAGGTTGCTACAGCAGTTGTGGCACCTCCAGCAGAGGAGGAGGCACAGGAGGAGGCCGTGTCTGAGATGAGTGTTGAGCAGTTTCCTTCGGAGATCTCAGACACCACTTCCCACCGTGGTAGGAGGCACCCTTAGTTGCCTTACTCGGCATTCCAAGCGTGACAGAGGTGCGCTGGATGCGATGTGGATGACGCATGTGCGTCGTAGTTGTTCGACTGGTCCTTAGTTAGCTTGATCTAGGAGCATCATAATAGTTGGTCAGGTGTTGCAGTATTTTATTGGATGTCACCACCCTTCTGTATGCATGAGTGGGTTGTACCATGAACTATGTAATGAATGCTCTGTAAGACTTAATTAATGTTTATAGATGGATCTGTCAGTTTAATTATTTGGATCTGAGTTACTTTTATTCCTGCCCGTGCATGTCAGTTTAAATTTCTGCCTAATAATAATGTTGTATCCTGGAGCTAACGGTGATAATGTTTAATTGGCAGGATGTCGCCACGTCACCAGCCACCGCAGCCACCCCCGCCGCCTGAGCGCACGCTGGCTGAGGTGATGGCCAACCAGACGGATCTGCTCAGGACCATCGCTCAGGCCGTCACCCAGCAGGGTGGCAACCGTCGGGGTCCCCAGTCAGGCTGCACCTATGCAGACTTCCTAGCCACTCACCTACCTGTCTTCTCCGGGTCCACTGACCCGATAGAGGCAGAGTCCAAGTTTGGGCTCCTTCCTGCCTGCACAGAGGTGCAGAAGACACTGTTCGCGGCGCAGCAGCTTCAGAGGTCGGCTGGAGGATGGTGGGCAGCTCACCTTGCCACTCTTCTGGCCGGTCAGCAGATGCCTTGGGCACAGTTCAGGGAGGCTTTTCGCTCGTTCCACATTCCGCCTGGCATTATGCAGCGGAAGCTCAGGGAGTTCTTGGACCTCAGGCAGGGAGGCAGGAACGTGTTTGACTACGCCTAGGTGTTCAACCACCTGGCCCAGTTTGCTCCAGACCAGGTGGACATGCCCGCCAAGCGGAAGGCGTGTTTCTTGAGAGGCTTGTCTACCAAGCTCCAGTCCCGGCTTGTCCTGAACGCCGGTGGTACCTTTGATGAGCTTGTCAGCGCAGCGATAGTGATGGAGGATGCCATCACGGCCCACTAGGACAACAAGAGGAAGAGGAAGGCTGTGGCACCATCGCCTGGTAGTACTTCAGCCAGGCCACGTCTTGTGTACACCGCCCCCAGCGGACCGATGTACCTTGCCCCTCCCTAGTACCAGCGCCCGCCTCAGCAGCAGCAGCAGTTTGCTCAGAGGCAGCCACAGCAGCACCAGCGCCAGCAGCAGTAGCAGCAGGCAGGCAGAGGTTTCCCGTGCTTCAACTGTGGATAGGTGGGGCACTTCGCGCGTGACTGCCGTGCAGCACTGAGGCAGAAAAACACGCAGAAGGCTCCAGTTCAGGCAACAGGACAGCAGCGCCAGCAGGGTAGGAACGCGCCAGTCAGGACGGGGCGCGTTAACTACACCACTGCAGAGGAGGTTCCAGAGGGTGAGCAGGTTCTAGCTGGTATGTTCTCTATGCGTCACGAGCCCGTGGTTATCTTGTTCGATTCGGGTGCGACACATGAGTTCGTCAGTCTAGCTTGTACTCGATGACTTGGTCTTGTGATTTCTTCCTTGGAGACTCCGTACATGATCAGTACCCCCGGAGGCTGCATTGTGATGAGGCAGATAGTGCGTAATGCTCCTTTTGATCTTGCTGGACAGATCTACCCGACCCATCTTATTGTGCTGGACGGTCAGGGTTTAGATGTGATACTTGGTATGGGATGGATGAGGGTCCAGAAGGCCGTACTTGATACTTCTCTCCATCTTGTTCACTTGGATTCTCCTAGGCACGGCAACGCCACTCTTGAGCTATCTTTGTTGGCTCCACCGAAGCCGTCAGTGCATCAGGCCATTGGCAAGAGTCTGGATGTGATACCTGTGGTGCGCGAGTACTCAGATGTGTTCCCAGATGATTTGCCAGGCATGCCACCAGATCGAGATGTGGAGTTTCGCATTGACTTGCAGCCGGACACAGCACCTATCTCTAGGAGACCGTACAAGATGCCCCCTAATGAGTTAGCAGAGTTGAAGGTGCAGTTGAAGGAGTTGCTGGACAATGGTTTTATTCGCCCAAGCTCTTCACCTTGGGGTTGTCCAACCTTGTTTGTGAAGAAGAAGGATCAGGCACTCAGGTTATGTGTGGATTATAGGCTACTGAATGCTGTGACTATTAAGAACAAGTATTCGTTGCCTCGCATTGATATCTTGTTCGATCAGCTAGCTAGAGCTAAGGTGTTCTCCAAGATTGATCTTCGTTCTGGGTATCATCAGATTAAGATCCGTGCAGAGGACATTCCGAAGACTGCTTTCTCTACCAGATATGGACTCTATGAGTACTTGGTGATGTCTTTCGCTTTGACTAATGCACCTACTTACTTCATGTATCTGATGAACTCAGTATTTATGCCAGAGTTGGACATGTTTGTCGTGGTTTTCATTGACGACATTCTGATCTATTCAGAGACAGAGGTGGACCATGAGCAGCACCTCAGGATTGTGTTGCAGCATTTGCGGGATCACCAGCTGTACGCTAAGTTCAGCAAATGTGAGTTCTGGCTTAGTGAGGTGCCTTTTCTTGGCCATGTCATATCAGTTGAGGGCATCGCTGTTGATCCAAGCAAGGTGCAGGATGTTCTGGATTGGAATGCACCTAAGACTGTCTCTCAGATTCGTAGCTTTTTGGGTTTGGCTGGTTATTACCGTCGGTTTATTCTGAACTTCTCCAAGATCTCCAAGCCCATTACTAAGTTGCTGAAGAAGAATGTGAGATTTGTGTGGAGCCCGCAGTGTGGTGAGGTATTCCAGAATCTAAAGAAGCTTCTCACTACCGCTCCAGTTTTAGCGCAGCCTGATATCACCAAGCCATTTGATGTGTATTGTGATGCTTCTGGTACCGGTCTTGGTTGTGTACTGATGCAGTATGACAGGGTAATTGCTTATGTCTCTCGGCAGTTTAAGCGACATGAAGAGCATTACCCCACTCATGATCTGGAGCTTGCAGCTGTCGTACTTGCTTTGAAAGTATGGCGGCATTATCTGTTGAGAAATCTGGTGCATATCTATACAGATCACAAGAGTCTCAAGTACATATTCACGTAGCCAGATCTGAACATGCTTCAGAGGAGATGGTTAGAGCTGATCAAGGATTATGATCTGGAGATTAACTACCATCCAGGGAAGGCTAATGTGGTTGCTGATGCTTTGAGTCGCAAGGCTCATTGCAATAATCTTATCGCTTCTCCTTACGCAGAGGCGGAGCCCAGTCTTCGAGTGTATGCTTATGACTCCCTGGCCAATATATCGCTTGTTCCGACTTTGAGGGATGAGATTGTGGCAGCGCAGAAGAAGGATGAGAAGGTGAATCACCTCAAGAGAAGACTCAAGCTCGGGGAAGCTAGAGTCCAGTGCTTCAGAGAGGATGAGGATGGAGTCCTATGGTTCCAGGGCAGATTAGTGGTCCCTAAGGACTTTAGGTTGCGCAAGAAGATTCTTGATGAGGCGCACCTGTCCAAGTATTCTATCCACCCTGGCAGCAACAAGATGTACCAGGATTTGAGGAGTCGCTTCTGGTGGACTCGCATGAAGCGGGAGGTCGCACAGTATGTTTCTGAGTGTGACACTTGCAGGAGGGTCAAGGCAGAATATGTTAAGCCTGCAAGTTTACTTCAGCCTTTCAGTGTCCCTGCTTGGAAGTGGAAGGATATTAGCATGGATTTCATTGTTGGCTTGCCTCTCACATCACAGAAGCATGACTCTATTTGGGTGATTGTTGATCGATTGACCCTGCTCACTTCATTCCCGTGAACGCCCGTTACAATGTGAAGAAGTATGCTGAGTTGTACTTGCTCGGATTCTCTGTTTGCATGGAGTGCCCAAGATCATCGTTTCTGATCGAGGACCTCAGTTTGTTTCTCGTTTCTGGGAGCAGCTACATACTTCCTTGGGCACCACATTGATTCGCAGTGCAGCTTATCACCCTCAGACCGATGGCCAGACAGAGAGGGTAAACCAGATTTTAGAGGATATGCTTCGTGCCTGTGTGCTACACCATGGCAAATGTTGGGATGAGAGCTTACCATTGGCAGAGTTCTCGTACAACAACAGTTATCAAGAGAGTATCAAGATGGCACCGTTTGAGGCCTTGTATGGACGTCGTTGTCGGACTCCCCTGAATTGGGTTGAGGCCGGCGAGAGAGTCATCTTCAAGTCCAAGCCAGCAGCTGCAGCAGAGGAGACTGTTGAGACTGACGAGGAGGTCATTCCCACACCAGATTTAGTGGCAGCAGCAGAGGAGACTGTTCACCGCATTCAGTCCAACTTGAGAGTAGCAAAGTCTCGACAGAAGAGCTATGTTGATAGAAGACGCCGACCGTTGGTGTTTGCAGTTGGCAGCCACATATACCTTTGTGTCTCTCCCATGAAGGGCGTATATGGATTTGGTGTCAGAGGGAAGCTAGCACCCCGATACATTGGACCGTTTCGGATATCTGAGCAGTGTGGACCCGTTGCTTATAGATTGGAGTTGCCCTCCAACCTCTCCAGTGTTCACAATGTGTTCCATGTATCGCAACTGAAGAAATGCTTGAAGGTTCCTTCAGACAGAGTGGTCAGTGATGTTGAACAGCTTGAGCCAGATTTGACTTACCCAGAGCAGCCTATTGGCATTGTTGATCAGAAGGACCGAGTCACCAGGAAAAGTACTACCAGATTCTATAAGGTGCAATGGAGCAACCACTCTGAGGCCGAGGCCACGTGGGAGACAGCGGAGTTTTTAAACTCCCATTTTCCAGGTTTTTACCTCCGAGGTGCGTTTTTGCGTTGTTCCATTTTTGCATCTTATTCTTCACTCTCCCGCCATTTGTTTTTCCTTCCCTCTCTTTTAATCTCGGGACGAGATTCATTTAAGGGGGAGGGCTGTGACACCCTGTGTCACTGATGTCCAGCTAGTACACGCATCACCAACTAAACAGAACCAAAAAGCAAATCAAGTTTAAATTCGAAATTCAAATTTCAAACAATTGTCAAATCAGGCCTTGTGAAGCAACTTAAATTTTTGCATAACAACTTGAACAAACAAAAATACCAGTGGATAGCCCTGCTCGAGAGATAATTTTGGAGAATTTTTGGTGATTTTAGAAATTCATTTGACAGCTCAATAAAATCCCCAAATCTGAAAAAGTGATCCACTTTGAAATGTTGCCATTTGAAATCCCTTTGGATTCCAGATGTGCCTGTTGGCCAGTGGATATAACTTTTCAAGATCTTTCCAATGGTACCAAAATTGCAAATTTTGGAGTTAATTTACTAGTCCAATTTGTGTGCACAAATTTGGACAAATTCTGAGTTTGAATAATTCCGGAAAATCGAAAGATGCTGTGGGACCCGCTTGTCATCCTCGTCGCTCTCACTGTGCGCGTCGGAGCCGTTGCTCCACGTCGCCGCCGATGTACGGACAGCGCCGCGGCGCCCTGGCCCGCTCCTCGGGCGCGTGACGTTGATAAAAGGAATCCCCGCTCCCCTCCCAGCTCCATTCGGCTCCATTCCTCTAATTTCCCACTCCCCAGCGCTCCACACCCTAGCCAGCACCGCCATTGCCGCCTCGGTCCGAGCTCGCTGTCGCGCCGCCGCAGCGAGACCCCTCAGGGCCGAGCTGCTCTCCAAATCACCTCGCCGGGAGTTCCTCGAACTCGCCATGGCCACGACTTACCTCGCTCCGGACTGAGGAGCTCGAATCGAGCTCGTCTTCCTCGAGCCCGGCCGAGTGAGCTCCGCCGCCTCGCCGAGCAATACTCCCCCTCCGGTGAGTGGTTCTTCAAATGCTCACACACGGGGGTGGACCTCTTCGTCGCGCGCACCCTCGACTTCACTCTTTTCCTTCTCTCGCAGTGGAGCCGCCGGATTCAAGCTTTTCCCCGCCGCCGATCTTCACCACCGCGAGTAGCTCGCTGGCTCCGACCACCTTCCCGAGCCCCTCGTCGTCAACCTGCTAGTCACCGCGGTGCACGTCACCTCCGTGACGCCGGAGCACCAACGCGTGAACCTCGTCGTCAACCACAGCGAGCCCGCGGCCTCGCCGGAGCTCCACCACCCGCCGCCTCCCGTCGCCGAGCATCCTCCGGCCATCTTCACCTGCTTCCGCTCGTCAAGGTGAAACCTCCGTCCCTCACTCTCATTTCCCATCCAAACCGCGTGTCAAATGGTCGCCGGGAACCCTATTCCGGCGAGCGCGCCGCCGCGCTCCGGCGTGACGTCAGCCGACGCACCCAGGACCACACACCCCGGATCTGGTTTGGCTGTGCGGGATCCTTTGCGGATGACCGTGTAGCCCTTGTGTGTCCTCAGATCTGAGTGGCTGGATCCTTTGCGGCCAGCCCGGATCTGATGCGGCCATGATTCTGTGGTCGCCTTTGTGGCCCAGATCTGATTGGTCGCGCCCTTTTGAATCCTTTTCCAAATTAGTTAAAATCGCCAGAAATGGTCTCAAGTTTGTAAAATGCATAATAAATCGTATACACCTCAGAAAAATGTGAAACTAATTTTGTTGGATTTTTTATACTTAGATCTATCCATCAAAAATTCCAAATCATACAAAACTTGTTCTCTGATTTCTGTAAAAATGTTTATGTGCAAATATTGTTTAAATTATAGTTAATTCTCTGTTGCTCAATAAATAATAAAATATTGCATGCTTGTAAAGAAACTGTTAACACACTTACAGAACCTTTTTCCACTGTCATATGAAGTTTAATTATTTTCTTATGATTTAAATCATGTTCTGCATTGTATAAATTATTATAAATAATCCCTACTGCAATAAATCCTCAAACATCACCATAAATTATTTCCAGTGGTGGCTTCCATCAGAAAAATGCCACTGGACATAAATTAATTTTTGAAGTCACATTATCAATTTAACCAACTCCAAATTGATTAAATAGTTAACTTAATTGAAAGTCAATGAAGGAAATACTTCAGACGAAAGTAATTAACAAAGTTAATTATTTACACTTACAGTATAAATGACTGTCCTATCAGATAGTCAACATTCTTAATTGCATCATGTTACTCGCATTTAACTTGCATTATTTCCTTGTTATAACGTGTAGTGACGGAGACGACTCCGGAGCCGCTCGACTTCCAGCTGCCGGAGGAGCAGACCCAGGAGGTGCAGGAGGAGCAGACACCGCAGGACACTGACCCCGCTGACTTTGTTAGCGTAGCTCCTGAGCCAGGCAAGCCCCGGTGTATGCCTCCCTATTTAGGATTTTATTTTCACATTTGTTTGGGGCTAGTAATTGATTGTGCATTAGGTTTATTAGGAGTTGATGTGAAACCTTAGAACTGCAATAGGATTACCCTTCTATATCCTACCTTGTGTCCTATTTTTGTAGATGTGGTCTAGGTTGCGTTAGAACTTGCTATGCTTAGGGACTAGCGAACTGTAGAAGTCGAGTGGTAGGTCCCACTCGCGAGATAGGTTTTCACCCCTGGATTGTACTAGATAGATTTAGGTTTTGTTGAGACCGGACGGGGATTGTTGTATAGGATGGTTGGAGAAGGTTGGACCTTCACGGTGGTAGCCCCGTCTGTGTCAATTGAGGACTGTTCGTTGTTGGCCCTGTTGAGCAAGTTCGAACGTACTGATCACATGCTAGTGTTTTTATGGGCCTAGTAAACTTAGTAGTTTAGATTGCCCTGGTGTCTTGCGGATACTTGCACTTTCTATCATGGTATTCGGGAGAGAAATGATGCTTCCCAATCGGGGCGTACGTCTGGGACGGGGACTGTGCGGGAAGGCCTTTCTCGGGAGGTGTGAGACCCAGCCAGCTCTAGGGGGACCTTTGCGAATAGTTGCCGCATGCGACTTTACGCGTGTGTGGTGTGTGGTCAGGTTTTCTCCTGCAGGATGTACATCGATGCCGCCGCTCTCGGTCAAGAGCAACCTTGCTCACTGTGTCACATCGTAGTGTGATATGCTTGATGATGATGACTAGTACTGTTATTTATATCTCATTACTATATACTGGTTGTATGATGTATTGTTACTTTATATCTGTTCTAGAGATATGCACACTGTTTTACTGGTTAGGTACTTAACTTGAAATAAAACTGGAAACTAAGGATCAAGTAATTAGTGCGATTTATGCTATCGCGTCAACCACCCCCTTGTAGCCTTTGCATATTTAGTAGTCGGCTGTAGATAGCCACGTTGATTAGTTGCTCAGGGTTTGGCTCTTTATATTTTATTGCAGGTAGCCCCCTTATTCCTGACTCTACGGGTGGAGGTGGACAGTGGGATGGCCAGCTTCCCTTTGGTTAGACAGCCTACTGGGAGACTGAGGAGTGATCTCCTCTCTAGTTCGCATCTTCATGGCTTTGGATGCGAATTCATATGTATCGTGAGCGCGTGCGCTTGTATCTTTACTTATTAGACTTGTATCGTTGAACTTCCGCTGTGCTACTCATGTTTTAATTGGACTAATGTAATCACTTAAAGACTTAATTTATGCTTTTTATATGTTGTACTATTGTGTCTGTTCATCAGCGCGTACCGACTCGATCCTGCGAAAAGCGGAGATGCTTCAGACTTTTTCATTCATCTGTCGCTTAAACTATCAATGCCCCACCCAAGAAACAAAAGGTACTATGCGCTCGCTATCTAAACAACTGAGCAGAGTTAGGTGTGTAGAAACACCGTAGCAAAAGCATCCACGACGGCGGTTGGCTATAAACTGCCAACGACCTTAAAAAATTCATACTTAGCACATCCTTTTCTACTAAAAAAATCGAAAAATACAAACTAGGTACACCCTGAATTTTACAAATCAGCTCAATTTTCAGGGTCACAATTTCAACTTGAAAACCATAATTGACCAACTTTGACTGACAAAATTTGATGGAAAGGTTACCGGAATGAGGAACAAGATGCTCGAAGAGATAACTTAGACAACGCTGGACGAGTTTATCTTGGGCGAGCAACAATGTTGTAGAGAAGATGAAACTCGACCAAAAAGTAAACGAGAGGAGAAACATAAAGCATACATAAAAGCATTATCTAATTAAAATTCTAATCTTTTGATGGTTTGTATAATCGCTAGCTAAAAACAGTGAGCACACTAGGAATCACATTTACTTGAAAACGAAGAACTGTATAGCCTGCTCGTCGGAGAGCCACCTGAGCTGTGTGTCAAGCACACGGACGGAGGCGAGGAGACGTAGCAACTTGCCCAGCCACAGTGAACCTTCCACTTCCATAGTTCCATAGAGGAAATAGCCTCTTTGGGTAGGACTGGGGTTTGCTAAGGTGATGCTGGGCTTGTGTTGTGGAAGAGGCAAGGTGCGATGGCCAGCAATGGAGGACATGGTGTAAGCGGAGGAGAGGAGGAAGGAGGAAGCGCTTCAATGTGGATATTTGTTGCTTCCTTATCTTCTACAATGTGGCCCAGCATTCAGGGTAGGTTCAGCTTAGTAGCTCTACACATAGCACATAGGGATAAAATGAAAACGGGTCCACAGGCGCGTGATTAATCGACGCCAGGTAGCTGTGGCCGTGCCGTTTTGGAGTACTATACGTCCTACAGGCGCGTGATTAATCGACGCCAGGTAGCTGTGGCCGTGCTGTTTTGGAGTACTATACGTCCTTAACACGGGACGTTTATATCTTGTTTTAACCTGTGTTCTCCGATTCTATGTTTGGTGCAAGCTTGTTTCCCCAGCAAAGAAAAGGATGAAATATTGCACTTAATAACACTGAAACACATTGTTTCACTTACACCGGTGTTTGCATTTTACACCAGGCTATGCCATGGTATATTTGGTTAGATCCAACTTAATCTCAGATCAACAAAACTTAGGGCTAAAACAAGAACAAGTAGTCGAGATCTAGATCACAACCTAGCACATCTAATCTAATGCGGAATTAGGGATCGATTAGCTTACCGGCAGCAGCTGTGGTGTCCATGGCGGCTGTACAGAGGTGACGGCGAGGGCTCGATGACACTCAGGGATGTAGCCCTTGAGGATCTTCTGGCGATTCCCCTCGGGGCGGTAGCGGCACTGCCCCCGGGGAAGACGAACTTGAGCTTCTGAGCCTTCCAGCGCCGCTTAGCGATCGGTGGGAGGATTAGGTTGCGTTAGACAAACCTTGGGATGCATGAAACCTCCCCTTATATAGGTAGCGCTGTAGACTCGGGGCTGAGCCCGAATTGGGCTTAGTTTCTTCCTTTCGATCAAGGCAGTAGTGGGCTTAGGTTAAGGCCCAAACCTAGACGGATTAGGGTAGGCAGGCCTCCCCTTCTCCCTTAGGTTCGGTTGTTGACTGAGGTCAACATAAAACTAACATTCTCCCCCTTGACCGAATGGTCAACAACTTAAAACTTAACTTATTCTTAACTTATACTTAATCCCTTCTCAGTAAACCAGCAAGCACTAGACCAATGCGTTGACAGCGGTCCACGACACACTGGGACAACATTACCCATAGCCTCCACTAGAAAACCTTGTCAGGACTCTTACTCTTATTTGGGGAAGATTAACGGCCCTTAAACCAGGACCTTATCAAAGCTATCCACCAGACCCATATAAACGACATATCTCTCAAATAGGTGTGGTGGTAAACCTTTTGTAAGCGGATCCGCAATATTTATCTCAGTATTTATATGCTCAATCTTAATTATGCGGTCCCGGTTCCTTTCTTTCACGATAAGGTACTTGAGGTCGATGTGCTTAGAAGCATTACTTAGTCTCTTGTTACCGTAAAAGAAAACTGCGGCTTGATTGTCGCAGTGCATTGTGATAGGTCTCGAGATACTATCAACAATCTTTAATCCCAGAATAAAATTCTTAAGCCAATTTGACTGTCCCAAGGCATCGAAACATGACATGAATTCAGCTTGCATCGTGGATGCAGCAGTAACAGTTTGCTTAGCACTCTTCCAAGAAATTGCTCCCCCCGCTAGCACATAAACATATCCAGAAGTGGATTTTAACTCGTCTTTATCACCAGCGAAGTCGGTATCTGTGTAACATTCGACCTGAAGGTCGTCTGTTCTCTTGTATGTGAGCATGTAATCGTTAGTGCCTTGGCTATATCTTAATGCCTTCTTAACAGCCACCCAGGGAGCCCACCCCGGGTTAGACTGTTATCGACCAAAAACTCTAGTTGCAAATGCCAAGTCTGGACGCGTACAGACTTGTGCATACATCAAGCTTCCAACATCCGATGCTTAGGGAACGTTCTCCATTCTTTTTCTTTCTAAATCATTCTTAGGGCACTGACTTTTACTAAGCTTATCGCCCTTTTGAAATGGGACAGGAGATGTATTACACTTATCCATCTTATACCTCTTAAGCATTTTCTCAATATATGCTTTCTGAGATAACCCTAGTATTCCTTTGGCTCTATCTCGGTGTATATCAATGCTAAGTACATATGAGGCTTCACCCAGATCCTTCATGTCAAAATGAGATGACAAGAAGTTCTTAGTCTCATGCAACATGTTCTTGTCGTTGCAAACTAATAGTATGTCATCAACATACAACACTAGGATTATTAACTTTTCACCTTTGGATTTGATATAGATACAAGGATCCACATCATTGTTCTTAAATCCAGATCTCTTAATTACTTCATCAAACTTAAAGTTCCATATTCTGGGCGCTTGCTTAAGGTCATAAATAGATTTCCTTAGTCTGCATCCCATAAATTCCTTACCCTTAATGGTAAAACCTTCCGGCTGAACTATATAAATTATCTCATCTATATTTCCATTGAGGAACGCAGTCTTAACATCCATCTGGTGTAGCTCCATATCAAAATGAGCCACAAGTGCCATGACTATTCTGAGAGAATCTTTGGAAGACATAGGAGAAAAGGTTTCTTTGTAATCGACCCCTTCCTTCTGCGTAAACCCTTTAGCAATGAGCCTTGCTTTGAACCTTTCGACCTTCCCTTTAGAATCACATTTGGTCTTGTAGACCCACTTACAGCCCACTGGTTTGACTCCATCGGGAATTTCTACTAAGTCCCATAATTGATTAGAACTCATAGACTTAATCTCTTTTTCCATGGCTTCTATCCATTTTGTGGAATTCTCACTCTGAACTGCCTCCTCAAAGTTGGCAAGGCCGTTAATCTTTCCAACATCATACAAGTCTTCAGTTAAGAAGTTCTCATAGATGTCAGAAATGTCCGGTCTCCTTATCCTTCTTGACCTTCTTATTTCTGGTTCATTCACAACAGGTTCATGGACAGGTTGAGGTTGTACTAATGGCACATCTTGCGCCTATATCTCTACTGCTGGTGCTTGGTGTCCAACGTCTAGCACTGGGACCTCATCTTTTGGCGCCTGCATCTCTGGTGCCTGAACTGCTGGCGCCTGAGTTACAGTGGGTGCCACTGTGTTGCTTATTTGGGGAATAATTGACGGTATGAACTGAAACACCTGCGTGGGTGATTGAAAATCCGGATCAGGAAGCTCAACCCGCAGTTCTTCTAAACTTATATCCCTCTTTGGGAAATTACCATCAATTTCTGAGTTCTCAAGAAACACCGCCTGTCTCAACGAACTTAGTGAAGCGACTAGGACAGTAGAAACGGTATCCTTTAGACTTATCTCGATATCCTATAAAGTGACAACTCACTGTCTTAGAGTCTAATTTCTTTTGCTGAGGGTCAAATAACTTAGCCTCAGCGGGACAGCCCCATAATCTTAAATAATTAAGTGACGGTTTCCTCTCATTCCATAATTCGAAAGGTGTTTTGGGAACTGACTTAGATGGAACCTGATTAAGTATATGAGCAGCTGTCTTTAATGCTTCCATCCACAGCTCGACAGGTAAACTAGAATGACTGAGCATGCTTTTTACCATGTCCCTTAATGTGTGGTTGCGCCGCTCCGTCACTCCATTTTGCTGTGGTTCCCCTGGCATAGAGTATTGCGCTCTAACGCCATTCTCTTCTAAATACTTAGCGAACAGTCCCTTAATTTGATCGTATTGAGCATGCTTCTTGTAGTACTCTCTACCCCTGTCTGACCGCACAATTTTAATGAAGGTGTTGTGTTGTTTCTCAACTTCCTGTCTATATATCTTAAATATTTCAAGCACATCTGAACGCTTTCTTATGAGGTAGATATGTCCACAGCGGGAATAATCATCGGTAAATGTGATAAAAGAATCATAGCCATCTACCAAAGTCACCAAGAGAGGGCCACAAATATCTGTGTGAATTATTTCTAACACGCCCGTACTCCTTGTAGCTTTTTTCTTAATTGTCTTAACATATTTTCTCTTAATGCAGTCGATGCACTGCTCTAACTTGGAGAAGTCTAATTTCTCAATTATTTTATCCTTAATTAGACGCTCAATTCTCCCCCTCGAAATGTGGCCAAGGTGACAATGCCACAATTGAGAAGAGGTCTCATTATCACGCTTACGCTTAAGTGAAACATTAGTAACATTCATCACAGAATCATCAAGAGAGAGCATATAAAGCTTGCGTTGCCGACTAGCAAGACCGACACTAATCTCATTAAACTTGATCACACATTGTTTGTAGCCAAACTCACACACATGTCCAGAATCATCTAAAGCTGAGACAGAAATTAAATTTCTCTTTAAACTAGGAACATAAAGGACATCATCTAAACGAAGCTGGAAACCCCCTGGCAACTCTAAGTCGAAGATTCCAACGCCTTCAACTTCAACGGCTGATCCATCAGCCACTCTTTGGCTTCGCTCCCGCCTTCTTATAGTTCGGATCAAACGGAATACCTGTAATGAATTAGAAATATGCACGGTGGCTCCAGAATCAATCCACCAAGTATTAGGGGAAGAATCTGCTAAGAATAACTCATTAATGAAAGAAACAACATCAAACTTAAAATTAACTTGTTGCTTCAACTATTCCTTAAAGCCTACACATGCTTTCTGAAGGTGCTTAGGCGAGTCACAGAAGAAGCACAACATCTTGCCACCCTTAGACTGGTGGTTCTTGAACTTCTTCTTGTTGTTCTTTGGAGCAAAGTTCTTGTTGCCTTTGTTCTTATGCTTCGCTCCCCCCTTCTGGCCTTGCTTGCTACTGCTAGTTTCATGCTGATTCTTAGGAGTGGAGTTGAGACTAAGGTTGCCAACCATGTTCACAACATCCTTCATCTTCTCAGTCTTAATGCGCTCTTCTTATTCAACCCAATAGCTGATTAATTCACTAATGGATCAAACGGTCTTGTTGGTGTTGTAGTTGATCTTGAAGGTGTTGAAGGTAGATGGCAAGGACATCATGATGAAATGAACAAGGAAACCGTCAGAGATCTCCATCTTCATCTCTTTAAGCCTGTGAGCCATGTCACACATACCTAGAATGTGCTCCCTTACGCCAGTCTGTCCAGTGTACTGAGAGGACACTAACTTCATGATGAGAGTGCTAGAGTAAGTCATAGAGGAGCTCTTGAAGTTCTCCTCAATCTTAGTGAGAAACTCATTGGCAGTGTAGTCACGATCATCTGAAGTCTTAGTAGGAATGGCACCCCTGATGCCAGGGCTGATGGTGCCACTCATAACCATGAGAGCCATGCGGTTGGACTTTTCCCACTTCTCATAAGCAGGTGTAGCAGCTTGGCCAGCCTTAGGAGTGTCGGCCTTCTCCTCCCTTAGCGCCACATCAAGATCATTCCATGCCAAGCATGTGGCGACCTTGCCCTTCCAATCCGGGAAGTTTGCTCCATTCAGGTTCTCAATGGAAGCAACAGCATTGATGTTCATCGCTGAAAATAAGATAAAACTTAGCTTAGTAATGATATAGAATGAAATGCAAAATAAATGCATGATCTACGGTGGTCTGATTAAAATCACACAAATAAATTTCAATTTGCATCATCGGTGGGGAAAACAAACGAAATTCATCTTAAAATACTCATGATCAATCAACGGTGGTCAGAAATAATCACAAGTTTACTCTAAATAAATTTCATGGTGGATCAATTTATATAGAGGCACCTCAAAAGAAATGATGCTTAAAACATAATGCTTAAAACTTAAAAGAAATGAATAAAGCATTAAAATGCGCGCGCATACCGAAAATTTGAATTCACGGCCCAAACTAAAAATTACGCTCGCGCGGCCCAGCTCACAAAACTGACGCGGGGCACGCTGGCTAAGGCTATCAGGCTGGAAGCCCGAAAACCGATGAGCGGGCTGCTGAAATGGCCCGACGCGCGCGCCCGCGGGGGGTGCATCTGGCCCAACCCAACCACGGCAGAGACGCGACCATTGGATCGCGAGGGGAGGAGATCGGGCGGCCAGGGATGAAGGGCTCGGCATAAAACGCTGGCCAAACCCTAGCCGCCGCTCTCACTCACTCTCCTCACTGTCTCTCCCCCGCTCCCGACGCCGCTCGCGAGCGCGACGACGACACCGGAGCACCACCACGACGCCGCGCAGCCACCATGGCGCCACAGGAACTACTCGCCGGCGCGCGCCTGCGAGTGAATCACGCACGGCTCCGTCGAGCAGCTCCACCGTGGTGCCTTTGGGTGTGCCAGTCACGCGCAGATGCGGCGGCGACGACAGCGGCTCGGCGGTGACCCAAAGGTCCGACGACGACAACATCACGGTGGGTGGCCGTGAGGCGTGCGGGGTCCCGCACGGCGGAGCTAATGCCGCGCGGGCCGGTCCTTAGGCTGGCGGGGCATACACACGGCAATCTGATGCCGAGGGGGTCTCGCCGGCGACCGGGAAGGGAGGAGGGGTCGTTGGTGCATGCGCATTGCATGGCGATGACAACGTCGAGGTAAGTCCTCAAGCTCTTAGGCTTAATCTTAATGTAACAAATTAGGGTTAGGGTTAGGATTAGGGTTAGGGTTAGTGTGTGCGTGTGTGTGATCAATCCTAGACCCAGATTAACTTAGCTTAATTTCGCATCTAATGTGACATGGCATGATTAACAGATCGTAATTGCGAAACCCTAACTGCTGACATGAACAAATTAACTGAATTTCTTACTGTACTGACTAAACATGAGTAAAACTGAAACTAATTAAACTAAAACATGACTAATTAGTTACTGTGCAATCATTAATCTAATTAAAACTTAATCATGAATCAAGGATCTTAGTGCGCAGGACTAAATAAGAACTAAAACTTGACTAATGTTAACTGAATATCAAACCTGATAACTGAAAATTAACTGAAACTAGTGCTAATTGATAGAAACTTAACTGAATTACATGATTAGGAGATCTAATTCGACTAGTCCTGGCTAACAGATACCAATTGTTAGATCAAACTTAATCTGAGATCAACAAAACTTAGGGCTAAAACAGGAACAAGTAGTTGAGATCTAGATCACAACCTAGCACATCTAATCTAATGCGGAATTAGGGATCGATTAGCTTACCAGCAGCTATGGTGTCCATGGTGGCTGGTACAGAGGTGATGACGAGGGCTCGATGATGCTCAGGGATGTAGCGTAGGCGTTCCTTGAGGGTCTTCTGTCGATTTCCCTCGAGGCAGTAGCGGCACTGCCCCCGGGGAAGACAAACTCGAGCTTCCGAGCCTTCCAGCGCCGCTTAGCGATCGGTGGGTGGATTAGGGTTGCGTTAGACAAACCTTGGGATGCGTGAAGCCTCCCCTTATATAGGTAGCGCTGTAGACTCGGGGCCGAGCCCGAATTGGGCTTAGTTTATGCCTTCCGATCATGGCAGTAGTGGGCTTAGGTTAAGGCCCAAACCTAGACGGATTAGGGTAGGCAGGCCTCCCCTTCTCCCTTAGGTTCGGTTGTTGACTGAGGTCAACATAAAACTAACATGTTTCACCCAAAACACTGATACACTTTTGTTCAAGTGAAACCTTGTGAAACATCAGCAAGAGCCAAGAATTCATGAGACACTTGCATCAAGGTTTCACGGTTTAACAGGGTTAGATGGTGAATCTAGTGCGAACAATGGAACAAACTTCGACATGAGTTGCAACGTGAAGCGTAAGTGTGCTCTACTCAAAACTGTATATACAGGGTATTTGTAAAGCACACTGCATTGAAACAACTCATGATACTCTTGCATCAGGGTTTCAAATGCTCATGTCTCTGGGGAGTGAGCCATGTGGGCACACCGAGTTAAGTCACAGTAATGCCGGCAACCATGCATATGATCATCGATCAATACACATGGTAACCAAGAAGTGAGAAATGTACCAACGGACTATAGAAGGCAGGCGACAAAAACTCAAACGTCACTTATTAATCAGGTTTAATTATGATTCCGGAGTCTGGACCACATCACATCCTTCAAATGTTTAAGTCATATAGGGAGGGTAGCATCGCTCATCTTATCCCACATATCTTACATCTCCATCCCTATTGACTTTGAATTTTTATTTTTGGCCGTAAAGCAAGCACAACATTGTAAACAAATGCATATCAAAACGAACTGAAGTACGGTGCATCAAAATCGATATCATGGAGACACTGAATATCCTGATTCCATGCTCTCAAGTTCCATTGAGCTGCTAGAGGGCAAAGTTTCATCAGCTTTAGTCGCGCAGATGCCCCATAGGCATGAGAATTTCGCATAGAACCAACTGGGTGCTGCAATCACAGAACAAGGCTCAGCACATTTACCATAAAATTAATGCCAATCCATAAATCACTTTTTATATAGCCAGCCAATCCATAAATCGCATGGTAAAACAGTAGTCATGCAAATAATATTCTCATACTGTATTGCAGACGTTGAACCATGCAAAAGCTATAAAAGATGAATGAACCTTGGCTAGTCTGAGGATCATATCCTAATATTAATCTCTTTCTCCTTGGCTAGTGAGATTCTTAATTACCTTTTAGAAACCGACGAGGAAAGTTTCGGGGTCTCAGATAACAGCCCTTTATTTTGTCCCACACATACAGTGCACATTTACTCACAATCTGAAACAGGAAAAATTCAATGCATAAGTATCATATCAATAGCTACCTTTGCTAATGTAAATCAAGCTATTATTATAGGTAACCACTATACCGTTGGCCGTTGGTACTCAATATAAGGTACCGAAGTGAACACTGTCAAAATGAACGCTGGAACTCCAACGAGCAATACATCCCTAATGGGCATCTTGAGAAAAACATGCAGTGTAGTACAACATAGCACGTTCAAGAACAGCAACCAAAGTAACAGCAGCCATATGAAGATACAAAAACCAATGTGGTCAATTGATTTGCCACCCTTGAAGTGTGCAGCAAATGGTATCACAATTAAACTGCCAATCAACCATGATTCAAAATTTACGAAGCAAATGTGTGATATCTTATTGTCATCAAAAGTCACCAGCGCCTTTTGGGAAGTAGGGTATGTCACCGAAAAAGTAACGAGAGATGCATACAATAGAAACACAGTCCCCGTTAGGGCGGAGATGAAACCCAGTAAAGCCTGAGTGCATACAATGAAATAATAATAAGATAAACAGGAGTCCAAGTGTTGCAAAAAGGATTTATATTGGAATGTCACTTGTAAGATATCAAACTAAAAGTACCTTATTCCGGTTCACATCCTCGTCATTGGCTGTACTATTATCCAGCCCCTGCCAGGCAAAATAAAAAGTCATCATCCATCTGGAAAGATAAATAAAACACAACACATATAATTGACTAGGGTATATTTAGTATCATGTGATTCTCCTTCTTGGCGGTAATGTTAATGCAGCATTTTTTTTTTTTTTGTAATTTTCTCAATGTCATTACTGTCGCCAGTGTAATGGTTTCACTCAGCTCGACAGGGCAAACGTGAAAGCACCAGGCATCTGTTTTTCTTTCACAAGGTCCTGGAATATAATCAAGCACGGCGTCACATAGATGTTTAGGCACATAGCTATCCTGCACAACCCCCGTCGATCAGCTCGTTACCACTGCCGTGGCGGGATCAAATACGTCTGCCGTGGCACTCGCTCCGGAGGCCCTCCCGAACACAATGGAGTATGTCTATCCAAGTGCGACACTGCCCGGTAATAAAAATACTTGGCGTGCCCTACACCTTCTGAGGGCGCACAGGACAGCTCCCCTGCCTTGGATGGACCCGTTTGGTACAGAGGCGCAGGCTGGGCAACAACTAAAGTCGCCTAACGGTGGGATCTCGTCATGTGCTACGCCGGAGCCTGCGCATATTATCCCAGAATCATCAGAAATTACGCCAGCACCTGGGCTGGGCGTGCTGCTGGATGTGACCGCGCCTGGGCTCTTGGAGTCGACGACGTCGGTGCCTGGACTTGTCGCGCAGGAGGCACCTTGTCTTTGCAAGTAGGCGGCGCCCTGTATTGGCGAGCAGGCCGTGCATGAACATGGTGCGAATGTGGCACCTGGTCTTGGCTCGCTTGCAACAGGTGCTGCACTTGTGCCTAAGCCTGCTGCTATGGCTGGGTTGTTGGCACATGGTGCCACTAATCAAGTGGAGCCCACACCCATGCACAAGAAGACACAACCAGGGAAGGAAATGGTGTCCATGCCGACACTTGCTACTGCTGTTCCGGTCAACAAACAAGATTCAGGAACCAAGAACTCCACCAACAATTCGTTGAAAGTCGCTATTGCGACCAAGGCGAAGAAACAAGAGCGGACTGGAGCGAATAAGGCTGCATCGGGGGAGAAATAATCTTCCCCGACGCAGCGAGAGTTCGGTCGTCAAAAGTGATATGCACACGCTGAAGAAGATGGAGCGTATGGTGTCGATTCGGCACCTGGAAACACAATGTAATATTACCTCATCTTTCCCAGACTCTGGCATTTCTTCAAATATGAATAAGCTTGGTACAGATATAATTTAGTGAAAACCTCTACTGTAGCTATAAAAAACATAGAAGTTGAGACGCTATCTGTGTCGGCTAAGAAGAAGTTAAAGAGTAAAGATAAAAATAAAAGAAGCAATAACAACAACACTCCTAAAATCACTGATTATAGTTATCAGGAGGAGGAAAGACTTGAGGCGATCCTTGGGCACATATGTGGGGATTTAAATAAGGAAACGCATGACCTGGGGTAGGATGACATATTGTGTGATATAAATGTTGTTCCAAGGAAGAAAAATTCTAACTCTGCCAAGATAACTAAATCTGACAAACCTCCAAAGAAACACAAAACCCTATCAAAATTATGTATCCAATGAAAGGAGTCTTCTGGAATAGCAGAGGTCTTGGAGACTTGGCTAAACACAGATACCTGAGGGACATGGTGAAAGAAGAGCAAATCAATTTCATTGCTCTTATAGAAACGGGTCGGGATGAATTCCCAGATTTGACCTTTAAAATTTTCTGTGGTTGTCGTGATTTCATTTGGCATAGCATGGCGCCACATGGAAGATCAGGGGGCATCTTATTAGGTGTTGACCTAAGAACTTTTGATATTGCGTCCATCACTGAGGGAGATTTATATGTAAAATTCTGCCTTACAAATAAATCTGATGGGTTCAAATTTATGTTGTATGCAGTATATGGACCTCCACAACAACATGAAAACAAACCTTTTCTATCAGAAATAGATCATGCTTGCTCTCGGGAAACACTACCTTATTATAGGTGTCAACATAACGAGACGTCACGAGGACAAAAATAAAGACAACGTTGACACTAAATTGCCAAATTTATTTAATACGGTCATTGAATCTCTCTAATTAAGAGAGATTATCATGTCTAAACGACAATATATGTGGGATGGACCAGGTGATTAAATAAGTAAGCAACCTCTATTTAAATTAGAGAGAGGTTGGTTCCTTAGAGATGGTTTAATTGATATGGTTGCTAATATATGGCAATCGGAAGGTAAAGGAACAACGGTGATGGAAAGATGGAAGAATAAAATACGTCATGTACGTCAATATCTCCGAGACTGGGCCAAACATACGGCTGGATCATATAGGGAAAAAAAGAAAAAGCTAATATCAATGATTGATAATATTGATAAAAAAGCCAAAACATCCACTTTATCCGACAATGAGATAAATATGAAACATTATCTCAAAGAAAGACTTATTCTTTTATTAAGAGAGGAGGAAATAAAGTGGCACAAAAGAGCGAAGGTTAAAGACCTATTAGAAGGTGATGATAACACTCACTTTTTCCATTTGGTGGCTAATGGTAAACATCGCAAACAACACATCTTCAAGCTAGAGCAGGGTGGTGGTGTAATAGTAGGTGATGACAAATTAAAGTCATATATCAACCAGAACCTCTTTGGACCACCAGATAATAGTAAGATTTGCGTGCTCGAGGATCGTATAGATGATCTTCCACAGGTTTATGAAGCAGAAAATAACCTTTTAACCTCTATATTCACGGAGGAAGTATTCCAAATGGAACACAACAAAGCGCAAGGACCAGACGGATTTCCTACATAATTCTTTCAAGTTTTATGGGAACTTGATGGCTCTATTCAGAGAGTTTCATGAGGCTCCATTTATATAGCATAAACATTGGGGTGGTTACATTATTACCCAAGATCAAAGAGACGAAACAAATTCAACAGTACCGGACAATCTGCCTCTTTAGTTTCAGCTTTAACATTTTCACAAAAATTGGCACAAAGAGAATAAATAAAGTGGCAGACAGAGTAGTGAGACCTTCTCAGACCGCCTTCATGCCCGGCAAGAACATTATGGAAGGTGTTGTGATACTACACGAGACCATCCATGAATTACATATTATTTTCAAAATTGACTTTGAAAAATTCTATGATAGAGTCAAGTGGTCTTTCCTGCAACAAACTCTGAGAATGGAAGGTTTCTCACCCAAATGGTGTAAATATGGGTTGAGAACTTTTTATTGAAGGTAGTGTTGGAATCGAAGTTAATGGTAAACATAGTAGTCGATATTTTGCTCAACATAGTAGTCGATATGCTACCTTTGCTGATTAAAAGAGCAAAAAATGATGGACAAATTAGAGGGGTCATGCCACTCCTAATAGATGATGGTTTATCAATCTTGCAATATGCAGATGACACTATCATTTTCTTGGATCACGACTTGGAACAGGAAAAAAACTGAAGTTGTTTTTGAACAATTTCCAGGTCTTAAGATCAACTTCCATAAGAGCGAAATTTTTCGCTATGGAGGAGCAAATGATTTTAAGGACCAATATACTGAACTTTTTGGATGTGATTCCAGTGAATGCCCATTTAGATATTTGGAAGTACCAATGCATCACAAGAAACATTGAAATAGTGATTGGAGGATCATTGAATAAAGGTTTGAAAACAAATTATCTTGTTGGAAAGACAAACACCTATCTTATGGTGGGAGATTCGTTCTTTTAATCTCGGTTCTCAGCAGCCTATCCATGTTCATGATGTCCTTCTTTGAAATACCCAAAGGAATCATCAAGAAACTAGATTATTATAGATCTAGATTCAATTGGCAAGGAGGTACTGATAAGAAAAAATACAGACTTGTCAAATGAAATATTTTTTGCCATCCTAAGAATCAAGGAGGTCTAGGAATTGTAGACCTTGAGATCAAAAATAAAAGTTTGTTAAGCAAATGGATATTTAAACTGCTTAGTGAGGACGGAACTTGGCAAACTCTGCTTAGAAACAAATATCTAAGCTCAAAAACCCTCTCACAAGTAGAGACTAAAAGAAAAAATTCACATTTCTGGAAAAGTCTGGTGAAGATAAAAAATAAAATGCTAGAATGTGGTTCTTTCAGGATTAATGATGGATCACAAACTAGATTTTGGGAGGACACATGGGCTGGCTTTTGACCTATTAAAGACATACCCTAGCCTCTATAACATTGCAAACTACCCATATGTGACGGTAAACAATGTTATGAGGACCACATCTCTAAATATATCTTTTAGAAGAGCCTTGGTGGGGGATAATCTCACTCATGGGCATAATTTGGTAGCCAAAACTGCCCATTTTAATTTATCTGATGAAAGAGACACTTTTAGTTGGAGAGTTTGAATCAAAGTGTACTATTCTCTGTCTAATGCATGTATTTACACATGATGAATCAGAACACCCCCATTGTCTCACAAATTGATTTGGAAGTTGAAGATACCTCTAAAGATCAAGATTTTTCTTTGGTACCTTCAAAAAGGGGTAATTCTAACAAAGGATAACCTTGCAAAACAAAATTAGAGTGGTAGTCAAAAGTGTTATTTCTGCAATTGGAATGAGACAATTAAACATCTCTTCTTTGACTGTCATAATGCGAAAACTATTTGGAGGATAGTAAACATTGCTATTGGCTTACCACCTCCAAGATCTATAACCCATATGTTGGGGAACTGGCTAGCAGGGGTACAACTAAGAGAGAGAACAAATTATTTTAGTGGGGTCGGCGGACTTATATTGGGCAATCTAGCGTTGTCAAAATGATTTGATTTTTGACAATGTCAATTATACTTGCATTGCTTAATGCAGGCTGTTTTCAGGGGCACATATTGGTTGCGGTTTTGGGCTTTATTGCAGCGTGATGATGAGACAAAGGAGGTACTCCATTCAGCAAGCTTATCTGATATCATTGCCATAGACACCTCTTTGCAAAGAATGGATGGAAATTCAATAATACACTTTTTTTTATTTTTTTGTCCCTTGATCTCAGTCAGGGAACTGAAAAAAGTAATAAGATCGTACGCTATGTGTGGAAACTCTTTCCATTTTCAAAAATAAAACAAATCTATCCTGCACAACAACCATTTAGTTCTAGTCAACTCAACGAGCTTCATTCTCCTTCCAAATAAAGAGCTAGCTTTACGAGTAACAGACTATAAGCCGAGCTTCATACATGATGAGATACAACTCTTCTCAAGAAATAGCAAAATGTACCTCTGACGCATTGTGTCAAAAAAGTCAAAAGAAAAACCTTTCAAGGAGAAAGCTTTGATGAGGTTCAGGTATCCAGGCGTGTGAAGGAAGAGATCGATGGACATTCGCCGGCTATAACACAATCGATCAAATAAACTAGCACACATCAGGAAAAAATATGCAAGCTCAAACCATATAATTAATCCATCATAAAAGATGGAGCATTAACCCGTGCCCCCTCATGACACATGCACATATGATTTATGCATTTAACGTGAGAAAATTTTTCATTGGTTCTCATGTGAAAAGTTGAAAACTTTGTAAATGATACTCAGACTTGACAAATACTCCATATGTCCACAAATATAGCGTCCATATGTCAACAATGTCTATAAATATATATAGTTTCAAACTAAAAGAGTGACATAGTATGATAGTTCATTTCACGATGAATCTAGTGACATCATTTATGTGTTGTCAATATTTATAGTTTTTTGGTAATTCATAGTCAAAGTTTGGAAAGTTTGACTTATGACAAAAGTAATGGACACTATATTTATGGACAGAGTATAGAAGATTGGTAAAAGGTGACTGAGAACAAAGTGAAATTCAGCAACTCTGTGAAAACAAAATAACCAATTCGCCACAACTGCCAATGTTTACCTGATGATTTCCACTTCCAACAGCAACAGATTTAGCACCAAAAATACCTTTATGTGGTTCTAAGGGTAGTCCTATATGCCCAAGTACCTACAATAGTTAGAGCATTTTTCACCAGAAATTTTCAGTTATGTAAAGTATACAAAAAGAAAACAAAACCCAAGCGAACATGATTGTGAACATTAGCTGTACCATTTTGCTTGTCGCTGCAATGTAGCTGCAATTAATTCCAGTATATAGACTTCCTAAATGTTGTTCACGAAATTTAATTGCTGTTACAACCTGGAAAACATTCAGAAAATATTAGGCTGTATCGACATCAACCTTAAAAAATTCTCTAAGATGAATTTATATATCATGCCTGAAATAATATGACTATAGTATATGATCTTACCTCCTCCAAAGAAGCATTTCCATCCCTCACACCAAAACCATTAATAGTCACCTCTAACTGGCGTGCTCCTGCACGTGCACCCTAAAGGTAAATAATATTAGCAACATGATTGTACCAATGAAAGCAAACCATACAAATAAATAAGTGAACGGTTGTGTACTGTTAATGTGTTGTCTGTTGCAAGACCATGTCCATTCTGGCAATTTGTGGAAACTATAGCATTTTCAATTCCTGGGGTGTTTTCTTTTATTTCAGCTATTAAATTCCCAAAATCGTAAGGATGAGTGTATCCATCAGATTCCAGGATACTGAGAGTTGTCGCTCCAGCTTTTATAACTTCCTGTAATACATGATACAGAAACTGTCTGCATGACCTGAAATGCAAAGTGAAATATATCATGAACAATCTTTCAGACAGTGGGAAATTAAATACGATAGTTTGTCTGTAATGTTCAAAGAGAAGAAAAAAAATTTATACAGGCCTGCACTCAAACTTTGGCATTCCTTCAATTCTATTAGATTGTCCTGCCAAAGAAAACATAATTTAAACTACCTAATAAGGTTTACAAGTTGAGTGCCAACTGTCAACATAAAAGTTGAACATGGACATCCCTTTATTTCCATTACATTGTAGACCTAGCAAATAAGGAAACATAATTCAATAAAAATTGGCTAATAAGGTTATTACAGGTTAAAAGTGTCAACCGTCGACATAAAGTTGAACATCGGCATTCCATTAGTACAATTAGATTGTCCTAGCAATAGGAAAATATAATTTGATTGGATAAAAAGTATTACAAGCTAAGAGTGTCAAATCTTCAAATTAAAAGTTGAACATGCATGCCTACAAAATTTTAGTAGCCACAAACGATTACCATGACTTGATTTACACATAAATTAAGACTCCTTGCAGAATGTAGGTAACAGTCCATCAATTCCGAGTAGTACATATATAGCTGTAGCTATTCACACTACTGCTGTTCAAACTATAACAAACTCAGTAGTCAGTGAGGTGGGCAGTGAGAAGAGAACGCGGTGCCACATTTAAAAGAGGGAGGAGATCGTTTGCGACGTGGATGATGTGGTGCATCACCACAAGAGGCGCTATGTCAGACTTGCCACAGTATCATCACCGTTGGCAAGTGCATCTTTCGCCAAGGTCCATTCATTTTAGAGTGAGCCTCCTCTAGTACCATCTATACATAGAACAAAACCAGGTAGCCACTGATTTTGTTATGTCCTCCAAGATTATGAAACCTTTGACGTATGAGAGTCTCTAGTGCCATCTATAGAGAAACTTGCTCATCGGCTGCATGATTTCAGATTGTGCTGAGATCGGTCTATTTGCTTCCACTGTCACTCACAAGATCTGTCAGTGTGGTTAATCCAAAAAATATCGCAATGTTCGACTTTGCCTCAAAATCAATTCTGCTTCTGGGTATATGTAAATATGTTGAGTGCATACTATAGGTAATTGTGCAGTATGTCAGATGGAAGTTGCAAATCATAAATCAGGTAGAGGTTACACTCACCAAAAGCTAGGTTTGGCATATATCATAGCTAGAATTCAAGAAATTGCGCCAATAGTTTACCTGCTGGCGTCCTCAGCGCTAAGTTGGACATCATTGCATCCAAGGCTGCGGACGTAGGCCACCATCTCCGTGGCGCTGGCAAACACCTCGTCAGGCGTTTTCCCGAGCTTGCGCTCCATGCCTATCTCGCTCGTCGCGATGAACAGGTTTATCCGCGGGCGCCGCGCGTGACGCACGGCCTTCCATGCTGCGTCGATATCCTCCTTGTTGCACCGTGAGAGCGCGCAGATGACGGGGACATGCCCGTCCTCCCCGACGGGCGTGTTCCCGACCGCGTTGGCGATGGAGCGCGCGGCGTCGAGGTTGTCAGGGGACGAGGCCGGGAAGCTAACAACCTCGATGATGTCCACGCCGAGGCGGGCGAGTTGGCGCGCGATGGCGAGCTTGTCGGCCGCAGTCATGGTGGCGCCGCCCGCGGACTGCTCGCTCTCGCGGAGGGTGGCGTCGAAGATGCGGACGTAGTTGGGATCGCTGATTTGGTTGGGGACGTACTCCGGGCGGCGCGGCGGAGGTACTCCGGGCGGCGCGGGCGCACGGATCCGGCGGGAACGCACGGAGGCGGCGCCGGTGGAGAGGCCAGCAGGGCCGGTGAGGCCGCGTGGCATAGCGCAGGAGAGAAGGTTGGCGGCGGCCATGGTGAGTTGGTGGTGCGCGATCGAGGACGTGAGCCTGGTGGTGGTTCCGCCGTGAGGAGGAGTGTAGGGTGGTGGTGGTGCAACTTTGTGGGCAGCTGTGGTTCAAAGTCCTGTAAGCTTATGGTAACATAAGCTTACAGATCCCCCATATATTAGCTGTCGCTTTAGTATCAAAAAGTTTGATCAAAAAGCATGTCTTTCTGGGAAGTTTCGAGAAACCAGCGTATACACTATACAGTCGTAGTAGTACAAAGAAAAAACGATCTCATCCTCTCTCTCCTCAACACAAAACGCGCGCATCATTCTCTCTCAACACAAAACATTGTTGTTGCCCTTACAGGTGGGGACGACGCAGTCCAACAACGGGCAGCATGCTCAGGTTGCGAGGAGGATACTTAGATTGAATAAATTAACGCATGATATAGTCCACGGTCAACTGTATCTAGATTGTAGCCACTCGTAAAGGGGGGTATTATAGCTGGGGAAGAAAATTCTATGCAGCAGTGCCGCAAATATGAATACGTGCAGCACGTACAAGCTCAATGGTGAACACCTAGGCGAACGGGTGCGGGTCCGACGGCCATCCGTCGTTGCCACGCACAGGTGAGCGCGTGTGGGTGCGGCGACCTGCTGGCGTTGGGCAGGGCTGCGGGCAGGGGTGCGTGGGCCAGGCGGCTTGCTGGCGCACTTTACCAGTGGCCTGAACCTAAATATCCTAACTGCGAGGAGTGTGTCAAACTATGGACACTTAGGGGTGCAAAGTCAATGTGCAAGGATCTCAATACTACGGTAAACCGGACCTGTTTTCAGAAAAATGGAAAAACCGGTCGGGTCCGGTTTACCCGGTGAATGGTTCACCGGTTTTCAAATTCAATTTTTTTTAAAAAAAATAAGTTTTTGACAAAATATTAAACAAAATTATGTACAAAAACTAGATGAAATTTGCAGCGCGGTGGTGGAACCAGAACACGAAATTTTGATTGTTTCATGGGTCAAAAAAAAAAACATGCAAGCTTTCTGGGCTGAAAAAGGAAGAAAAAAACAAACCTCATTTTCAAACCAGCAAGTTTCCTCAATTTTTTTGACCAAGCAAATGATCAAATTTTCATGTTGTTGTTGCACCATTGAGCTGCCAATTGCATTTAGTTTCTTTGCATATTTTTTGTTTCAAATGTTTTTTCATTTTTCCTCTTTGAACTGGTTTTCCGAAATTTTGTTCATTTTCCAGGACATTTTGACCGATTTACCGATCGGTTTTCAATTTTCGGATTCAAAATTTAGAATTTTAATTTTTTACGGTTTCCGGACTGGGTTTTCTGGAAAACCGAATATCTCGGTCCCGTCCGGTTTTACGGTAGAAACTGTTATTCAAACCTCGGTCCTGTGTCGCGTGGTGGACCGGAGGTGCAACTTTGTGGCGGCTTAGCTCCGCCTCCATCTGGACCGAATCTGTTGAGCGCTCTTGCCTTCGTCCTTGAATGGCAGCCCACATAGAGCTCGCCCTGCCAGCTCCGTCTTTCGCTTTGGCCCTATACAAGGTACACGCACGATGGGCAAAAGCTCAATGTTCAGTTTAGCTTTGGTCACAGGAAGCAACATAAGCTTACTGAGCTACATAGTATGATAGTCCATTTCATGATGAATCAGGTAACACCATTTGCACATAATTAAATAATATAAATATTCTGTTATTGATAGTTAAGTAAAGAAGCTTTACTTTGACCAAATGCAAAACTGCTTATATTTCGTAAAAGATGTAGTAGTAAATAGGTATGGCTCTGGCATTTGAATGTCAAGTAGAAAGCTATGTTTTTTTTGTTACATTATATATCATTTGAATTGTGATTTTGATTTCCTGAATGCACATGTAGTGTGTGATAGATAGACTTATGTATACCCTTCACAAATAAAAAAAAATAGACTTATGTATATTGTTGTATAATGATGATGGCATATGGATATAGGCACACTGATAGTTTTTTTTCTTTCGGCAAAGGAAGTTGTAGGCTTTTTCCCCTTTTTTTGCGGGAAGGCTTTTTTCCCTTTTTATTCAATTGTTGTGGTGATTTTTGGATCTTGAACCAACATATGTATTTAACCAATAACTAGGACTGGGAATATCTAAAAACTCAGGAACACCACAACCGGTACTTCATCTCTTTGCATTGTGTTTACAGCCTCCAAGTTGTAAACTTATCTTTAATATAAGTTGTGCGACTTCCAATCATCTGTCGCTTAAAATATCAATGCCCCACCCGAAAAACAAAAGGTGCTATGTGCTCGGTATCTAAACAACTGACCAGAGTTAGGTGTGTAGAAACACCGTAGATCAAAAGCATCCACGGCGGTGTGGTTGGCTATAAATTACCAACGCTCTTAAAAAACTCATACTTAACACATCCCTTTCTACCAAAACAAATACAAAAAATACAAACTAGGGAACCCCGAATTTTACAAATCAACCCAATTTTCAGGGTCACAAATACAACTTGAAAACCGTTATTGCCCAACTTTGACTGACAAAATTTGATGGAAAGGTTACCACAATGAGGAACAAGATGCTTGAAGAGTCAACTTAGATGATGCTGGAGGAGTTTATCTTCGGCGAGCAACAATGTTGTAGAGAAGATGAAAAGCGGCCAAAAAGTAAACGAGAGGAGAAACATAAAGCATTATCTAATTAAAATTATAATCTTTTGATGGTTTGTATATAATCGCTAGCTAAAAAAAGTGAGCACATTAGTAACTGCCTTTACTTGAAATCGAAGAACTGTATAACCTGCTCGTCGGAGAGCCACCTGAGCGGTGTGTCAAGCACACGGACGGAGGCGAGGAGACGTAGCAACTCGCATGGCCGCAGTGAACCTTCCACTTCCATAGTTTCATAGATCCTTCTAGGATCCCACTTTGACCGCCGCTGCAGCTGGCCGGCTTAATTTCATGAGGAAAAAGCCCTCATTGGGTAGGACTGGGGTTTGCTCAGGTGATGCTGGGCTTGTGTTGTGGAAGAGGCAAGGTGCGATGGCCAGAAATGGAGGATATGGTGTAAGCAGAGGAGAGGAGGAAGGAGGAAGCGCTTCAATGTGGATATTTGTTGCTTCCTTATCTTCTACAATGTGGCCCAGCATTCAGGGTAGGTTCAGCTTAGTAGCTCTACACATAGCACATAGGGATAGTCCACAGGCACGTGATTAATCGACGCCAGGTAGCTGTGGCCGTGCCGTTTTGGAGTACTATACGTCCTTAACACGGGACGTTTATATCTTGTTTTATCCTGTGTTCTCAGATTCTATGTGAAGCATTCCTGCTTTTCATAGGATCAAGTCAGAAGTGCCGGTGAACGGGCACAATAGTACATCACATAAATAACACAAATTTTGCATGTTTAAGTTATTACAACAAGTCTCAAATGGATTAAAACACGTGAGTACACAGCGGAAGTCTGAAGATACATGAACCACTACTACTCTCGATGATACGAAGGCCGCATATCGAAGCCCTGCGATGTGGACCTGCTGAGGAACTCCATCAAGCAACAACGGAAGTAAAATCTATACCTGCACAAAAAAATAAAGAGCCAAAACCCTGAGCAACTAATACTCAGCAAGACTTACCCGTTAACGTAGCTAACTACAGCCGACTCCTAAAATGCAAAGACTACAAGGGGTAGGCTGACTCATTAGCATAAACCGCACTAATTACTTGGTCCTTAGTTTCAAGTTTTATTTCAGATTAAGTACTTAACCAGTAAAACAGTGCACTTATCTCTAAAACAGATTTAAAGTAACAATACATCAGATAATAGCAGTATACAATAAGCAAAATATATGAATATAACAGTAATAAACTAGCATCATCATATCATCAATCATATCACACAACGATATAGCGCAGTGAACAAGGTTGCTCATTTCTGTGAGCAGCGGCATCGATGTACATCCTGCAGGAGAAAACCTGACCACACGACATATGCAGCATAGAGTCCACATATGGCAACCTTTTACAAAGCTCCCGCAAGGCCGACTCAATCTGCTGAAGGTCGTCTGTTCTCTTGTATGTGAGCATGTAATCGTTAGTGCCTTGACAATATCTTAATGCCTTCTTAACAGCCACCCAGGGAGCCCACCCCGAGTTAGACTGATATCGACCAAAAACTCCAGTTGCAAATGCCAAGTCTGGACGCATACAGACTTGTCCATACATCAAGCTTCCAACATCCGATGCTCAAGTCTGGACGCGTACAGACTTGTGCATACATCAAGCTTCCAACATCCGATGCTTAAGGAACGTTCTCCATTCTTTTTCTTTCTAAATCATTCTTAGGGCACTGAGTTTTACTAAGCTTATCGCCCTTTTGAAATGGGACAGGAGATGTATTACACTTATCCATCTTATACCTCTTAGGCATTTTCTCAATATATGCTTTCTGATATAACCCTAGTATTCCTTTGGCTCTATCTCGGTGTATCTCAATGCCAAGTACATACGAGGCTTCATCCAGATCCTTCATGTCAAAATGACATGACAAGAAGTTCTTAGTCTCATGCAACATGTTCTTGTCGTTGCAAACTAATAGTATGTCATCAACATACAACACTAGGATTATTAACTTTCCACCTTTGGATTTGATATAGATACAAGGATCCACATCGTTGTTCTTAAATTCAGATCTCTTAATTACTTCATCAAACTTAAAGTTCCATATTTGGGCCGCTTGCTTAAGGTCATAAATAGATTTCCTTAATCTGCATCCCATATTTTCCTTAACCTTAATGGTAAAACCTTCCGGCTGAACTATATAAATTATCTCATCTATATTTCCATTGAGGAACGTAGTCTTAACATCCATCTGGTGTAGCTCCATATCAAAATGAGCCACAAGTGCCATGTCTATTCTGAGAGAATCTTTGGAAGACATAGGAGAAAAGGTTTCTTTGTAATCGACCCTTCCTTCTGCGTAAACCCTTTAGCAATGAGCCTTGTTTTGAACCTTTCGACCTTCCCTTTAGAATCACATTTGGTCTTGTAGACCCACTTACAGCCCACTGGTTTGACTCCATCGGGAATTTCTACTAAGTCCCATAATTGATTAGAACTCATAGACTTAATCTCTTTTTCCATGGCTTCTATCCATTTTGTGGAATTCTCACTCTGAACTGCCTCCTCAAAGTTGGCAAGGTCGTTAATCTTTCCAACATCATACAAGTCTTCAGTTAAGTAGTTCTCATAGATGTCAGAAATGTCCGGTCTCCTTATCCTGCTTGACCTTCTTATTTCTGGTTCATTCACAACAGGTTCATGGACAGGTTGAGGTTGTACTAATGGCACATCTTGCGCCTGTACCTCTGCTGCTGGCGCTTGGTGTCCAACGTCTGGCGATGGGACCTCATCTTCTGGCGCCTGCATCTCTGGTGCTTGAACTGCTGGCACCTGAGTTACAGTGGGTGCCACTGTGTTGCTTATTTGGGGAATAATTGGCGGTATGAACTGAAACACCTGCGTGGGTGATTGAAAATCCGGATCGGGAAGCTCAACCCGCAGTTCTTCTAAACTTATATCCCTCTTCGGAAAATTACCACCAATTTCCGAGTTCTCAAGAAACACCGCCTGTCTCAACGAACTTTGTGAAGCGACTAGGATAGTAGAAACGGTATCCTTTAGACTTATCTCGATATCCTATAAAGTGAAAACTCACTGTCTTAGAGTCTAATTTCTTTTGCTGAGGGTCAAATAACTTAGCCTCAGCGGGACAGCCCCATAATCTTAAATAATTAAGTGACGGTTTCCTCCCATTCTACAATTTGAAAGGTGTTTTGGGAACTGACTTAGATAGAACCTGATTAAGTATGTGAGCAGCTGTCTTTAATGCTTCCATCCACAGCTCGACAGGTAAACTAGAATGACTGAGCATGCTTCTTACCATGTCCCTTAATATGCGGTTGCGCCGCTCAGCCACTCCATTTTGCTGTGGTTCCCCTAGCATAGAGTATTGCGCTCTAATGCCATTCTCTTCTAAATACTTAGCGAACGGTCCCTTAATTTGACCGTATTGAGCATGCTTCCTGTAGTACTCTCTACCCTTGTCTGACCGTACAATTTTAATGGAGGTGTTGTGTTGTTTCTCAATTTCCTGTCTATATATCTTAAATATTTCAAGCACATCTGAACGCTTTCTTATGAGGTAGATATGTCCACAGCGGGAATAATCATCGGTAAATGTGATAAGAGAATCATAGCCATCTACTGAAGTCACCAAGAGAGGGCCACAAATATCTGTGTGAATTATTTCTAACACGCCCGTACTCATTGTAGCTCATTTCTTAATTGTCTTAGCATATTTTCTCTTAATACAGTCAATGCACTGTTGTAACTTGGAGAAGTCTAATTTCTCAATTATTTTATCCTTAATTAGACGCTCAATTCTCCCCCTTGAAATGTGGCCAAGGTGACAATACCACAATTGAGAAGATGTCTCATTATCACGTTTACGCTTAACTGAAACATTAGTAACATTCATCACAGAATCATCAAGAGAGAGCATATAAAGCTTGCCTTGCCGACTAGCAAGATCGACACTAATCTCATTAAACTTGATCACACATTGTTTGTTGCCAAACTCACACATATGTCCAGAATCATCTAAAGCTGAGACAGAAATTAAATTTCTCTTTAAACTAGGAACATAAAGGACATCATCTAAACGAAGCTAGAAACCCACTGGCAACTCTAAGTCAAAGATTCCAACGCCCTCAACTTCAACGGCTGATCCATCAGCCACTCTTTGGCTTCGCTCCCCTCTTCTTATAGTTCAGATCAAACGGAATACCTGTAATGAATTAGAAATATGCACGGTGGCTCCGGAATCAATCCACCAAGTATTAGGGGAAGAATCTGCTAAGAATAACTCATTAATGAAAGAAACAACATCAAACTTAAAATTACCTTGTTGCTTCAACTATTCCTTAAAGCATGCACATGCTTTCTGAAGGTGCTTAGACGAGTCACAGAAGGAGCACAACATCTTGCCACCCTTAGACTGGTGGTTCTTGAATTTGTTGTTGTTGTTCTTTGGAGCAAAGTTCTTGTTGCCTTTGTTCTTATGCTTCGCTCCCCCCTTCTGGCCTTGCTTGCTGCAGCTAGCTTCATGCTGATTCTTAGGAGTGGAGTTGAGACTAAGGTTGACAACCATGTTCACAACATCCTTCATCTTCTCAGTCTTAATGCGCTATTCTTATTCAACACAATAGCTGATTAATTCACTGATGGACCAAACGGTCTTGTTGGTGTTGTAGTTGGTCTTGAAGGCGTTGAAGGTAGATGGCAAGGACATCATGATGAAATGAACAAGGAAACCGTCAGAGATCTCCATCTTCATCTCCTTAAGCCTGTGAGCCATGTCACACATACCCAAAATGTGCTCCCTTATGCCAGTTTGTCTAGTGTACTGAGAGGACACTAACTTCATGATGAGAGTGCTAGAGTAAGTCATAGAGGAGCTCTTGAAGTTCTCCTCAATCTTAGTGAGAAACTCATTGGCAGTGTAGTCACAATCATCTGAAGTCTTAGTAGGAATGGCACCCCTGATGCCAGGGCTGATGGTGCCACTCATAACCATGAGAGCCATGCGGTTGGACTTTTCCCACTTCTCATAAGCAGGTGTAGCAGCTTGACCAGCCTTAGGAGCGTCGGCCTTCTCCTCCCTTAGCGCCACGTCAAGATCATTCCATGCCAAGCATGTGGCGACCTTGCCCTTCCAATCTGTGAAGTGTGCTCCATTGAGGTTCTCAATGCTGCTAAGGTAGGAAGCAACAGCATTGATGTTCATCGCTGAAAATAAGATAAAACTTAGCTTAGTAATGATATACAATGAAATGCGAAATAAATGCATGATCTACGGTCGTCTGATTAAAATCACACAAATAAATTTCAATTTGCATCATCGGTGGGGAAAACAAACGAAATTCATCTTAAAATACTCATGATCAATCAACGGTGGTCAGAAATAATTACAAGTTTACTCTAAATAAATTTCATGGTGGATCAATTTATATAGAGGCCCCTCAAAGTATATTGGTGGATTTAAAACTTAAAATAACATAAAACACCAGCATAGACAATTAATTTACTGAAAACTTAGCTTAAAACATTAATTAACAGGAAAAAAATACTTAAACATAATGCTTAAAACTTAAAAGAAATGAATAAAGCATTAAAATGCGCGCGCATACCGAAAATTTGAATTCGCGGCCCAGCTCGCAAAACTGACGCGGGGCACGCTGGCTAAGGCTATCGGGCTGGAAGCCCGAAAACCGACGAGCGGGCTGCTGAAACGGCCCGACGCGCGCGCCCGCGGGGGGCGCATCTGGCCCAGCCCAACCACGGCTGAGACGCGACCATTGGATCGCGAGGGGAGGAGATCGGACGGCCAAGGATGAAGGGCTCAGCATAAAACGCTGGCCAAACCCTAGCCGCCGCTCTCACTCACTCTCCTCACTCTCTCTCCCCCACTCCCCGACGCCGCTCGTGAGCGTGACGACGACACCGGAGCACCACCATGACGCCGCGCAGCCGCCATGGCGCCACGGGAACTGCTCGCCGGCACGCGCCTGCGAGTGAATCGCGCGCGGCTCCGTCGAGCAGCTCCACCGTGGTGCCTTTGGGCGTGCCAGTCACGTGCAGATGCGGCGGCGATGACAGCGGCCCGGTGGCGACCCGAAGGTCTGACGATGATGACATCACGGTGGGTGGCCGTGAGGCGTGCGGGGTCCCGCACGGCGGAGCTAATGCCGTGCGGGCCGGTCCTTAGGCTGGCGGGGCATACACGCAGCGATCTGATGCCGAGGGGGTCTCGCCGGCGACCGGGAAGGGAGGAGGGGTCGTCGCATGCGCAGTGCATGGCGATGACAACGTCGAGGTAAGTCCTCAAGCTCTTAGGCTTAATCTTAATGTAACAAATTAGGGTTAGGGTTAGCATTAGGGTTAGGGTTAGTGTGTGCGTGTGTGTGATCAATCCTAGAGCACAGATTAACTTAGCTTAATTTCGCATCTAATGTGACATGGCATGATTAACAGATTGTAATTGCGAAACCCTAACTGCTGACATGAACAAATTAACAGAATTTCTTACTGTACTGACTAAACATGAGTAAAACTAAAACTAATTAAACTAAAACATGACTAATTAGTTACTGTGTAATCATTAATCTAATTAAAACTTAATCATGAATCAAGGATCTTAGTGCGCAGGACTAAATAAGAACTAAAACTTGACTAATCTTAACTGAATATCACCCCTGATAACTGAAAATTAACTGAAACTAGTGCTAATTGATAGAAACTTAACTGAATTACATGATTAAGAGATCTAATTCGACTAGTCCTGGCTAACTGATACCAATTGTTAGATCAAAGTTAATCTGAGATCAAAACTTAGGGCTAAAACAGGAACAAGTAGTTGAGATCTAGACCATAACCTAGCACATCTAATCTAATGCGGAATCAGGGATCGATTAGCTTACGAGCAGCTATGGTGTCCATGGTGGCTGGTACAGAGGTGACGACGAGGGCTCGATGATGCTCAGGGATGTAGCGTAGGCGTTCCTTGAGGGTCTTCTATCGATTTCCCTCGGGGTGTTAGCGGCACTGCCCCCGGGGAAGACGAACTCGAGCTTCCGAGCCTTCCAGCGCCGCTTAGCGATCGGTGGGTGGATCAGGGTTGCGTTAGACAAACCTTGGGATACGTGAAGCCTCCCCTTATATAGGTAGCGCTGTAGACTCGGGGCCGAGCCCGAATTGGGCTTAGTTTCTGCCTTCCGATCATGGCAGTAGTGGGCTTAGGTTAAGGCCCAAACCTAGACGGATTAGGGTAGGCAGGCCTCCCCTTCTCCCTTAGGTTCGGTTGTTGACTGAGGTCAACATAAAACTAACATGTTTCACCCAAAACACTGATACACTTTTGTTCAAGTGAAACCATGTGAAACATCAGCAAGAGCCAAGAATTCATGAGACTCTTGCATCAAGGTTTCACGGGTTTGACAGGGTTAGATGGTGAATCTAGTGCGAACAATGGAACAAACTTCGACATGAGTTGCAACGTGAAGCGTAAGTGTACTCTACTCAAAACTGTATATACAGGGTATTTGTAAAGCACACCGCATTGAAACAACTCATGAGACTCTTGCATCAGGGTTTCAAATGCTCATGTCTCTGGGGAGTGAGCCATGCGGGCACACCGAGTTAAGTCACAGTAATGCCGGCAACCATGCATATGATCATCGATCAATACACATGGTAACCAAGAAGTGAGAAATGTACCAACGGACTATAGAAGGCAGGCGACAAAAACTCAAACGTCACTTATTAATCAGGTTTAATTATGATTCCGGAGTCTGGACCACATCACATCCTTCAAAAGTTTAAGTCATATAGGGAGGGTAGCATCGCTCATCTTATCCCACATATCTTACATCTCCATCCCTATTGACTTTGAATTTTTATTTTTGGCCGTAAAGCAAGCACAACATTGTAAACAAATGCATATCAAAACGAACTGAAGTACGTGCATCAAAATCGATATCATGGAGACACTGAATATCCTGATTCCATGCTCTCAAGTTCCATTGAGCTGCTAGAGGGCAAAGTTTCATCAGCTTTAGTCGCGCAGATGCCCCATAGGCATGAGAATTTCGCATAGAACCAACTGGGTGCTGCAATCACAGAACAAGGCTCAGCACATTTACCATAAAATTAATGCCAATCCATAAATCACTTTTTATATAGCCAGCCAATCCATAAATCGCATGGTAAAACAGTAGTCATGCAAATAATATTCTCATACTGTATTGCAGACGTTGAACCATGCAACAGCTATAAAAGATGAATGAACCTTGGCTAGTCTGAGGATCATATCCTAATATTAATCTCTTTCTCCTTGGCTAGTGAGATTCTTAATTACCTTTTAGAAACCGACGAGGAAAGTTTCGGGGTCTCAGATAACAGCCCTTTATTTTGTCCCACACATACAGTGCACATTTACTCACAATCTGAAACAGGAAAAATTCAATGCATAAGTATCATATCAATAGCTACCTTTGCTAATGTAAATCAAGCTATTATTATAGGTAACCACTATACCGTTGGCCGTTGGTACTCAATATAAGGTACCGAAGTGAACACTGTAAAAATGAACGCTGGAACTCCAACGAGCAATACATCCCTAATGGGCATCTTGAGAAAAACATGCAGTGTAGTACAACATAGCACGTTCAAGAGCAGCAACCAAAGTAACAGCAGCCATATGAAGATACAAAAACCAATGTGGTCAATTGATTTGCCACCCTTGAAGTGTGCAGCAAATGGTATCACAATTAAACTGCCAATCAACCATGATTCAAAATTTACGAAGCAAATGTGTGATATCTTATTGTCATCAAAAGTCACCAGCGCCTTTTGGGAAGTAGGGTATGTCACCGAAAAAGTAACGAGAGATGCATACAATAGAAACACAGTCCCCGTTAGGGAGGAGATGAAACCCAGTAAAGCCTGAGTGCATACAATGAAATAATAATAAGATAAACAGGAGTCCAAGTGTTGCAAAAAGGATTTATATTGGAATGTCACTTGTAAGATATCAAACTAAAAGTACCTTATTCCGGTTCACATCCTCGTCATTGGCTGTACTATTATCCAGCCCCTGCCAGGCAAAATAAAAAGTCATCATCCATCGGGAAAGATAAATAAAACACACCACACACATATAATTGACTAGGGTATATTTAGTATCATGTGATTCTCCTTCTTGGCAAGCATATTCAGTATATTGTTTTGCGGTAATGTTAATGCAGCATTTTTTTTTGTAATTTTCTCAATGTCATTACTGTCGCCAGTGTAATGGTTTCACTCAGCTCGACAGGGCAAACGTGAAAGCACCAGGCATCTGTTTTTCTTTCACAAGGTCCTGGAATATAATCAAGCACGGCGTCACATAGATGTTTAGGCACATAGCTATCCTGCACAACCCCCGTCGAGCTCGTTACCACTGCCGTGGCGGGATCAAATACGTCTGCCGTGGCACTTGCTCCGGAGGCCCTCCCGAACACAATGGAGTTTGTCTATCCAAGTGCGACACTGCCCGGTAATAAAAATACTTGGCGTGCCCTACACCTTTGTGACACCCCGTGTCATTGAATCTCTGTTAGTGCAAACCCAAACTGAGCAAGGACTGAAATCAAACCAAATTCAAAATTCAAGTTCAAACAAGTTTCAAACCCATGCTTGTGAAGCAACTCAAATTTTTGCGTAACAACTTGGACAAACAAAAATACCAGTGGATAGCCCTACTCAAAAGATAATTTTGGAGAAGTTTTGGCGATTTTGGAAATTCATTTGATTGCTCAAATAAATCCCCAAAGATGGAACAATGATCAAATTTGACCAGCTGCCATTTGAAATTATTTTGGATTCCAGATGTGCATGTTGGCCAGATTGTAGATCTTTTCAAGAGCTTTCCAAAGGTACCTAATTTGTGAATTTTGGAGTTCATTTGCTACTTCAATTTGAGCGCCAAAGTTGGGGAAAAATCTGAGTTTGAATAATTCGGTAAATGGAGAAGATGCTGCAGGGCCCGCATGTCAGTCTCTCTCCTCTCACTGCGCGCGTCGGAGGACGGCCGCCACGTCGTCGACGACGACCGGAGCCACGCTCCTCGCTCCTCCGCCTTTCGTTCGTACGCCGGAGCTTCAAAGGACCCCGCCCCGCACCCCTCCTCGCTCTCGCTCCCTCATTTCCCCACTCGGCGAGCTTATCCGCTTCAAACCCTAGCTCTGCCCGCCATTGCCGTCGCCCGTGCAGCTCAGCGCCACGTCGTGCTCCCTCCAAGCCGAGTTGCTCCTCAAATCACTGCGCGGAAAGGTTCTCGTGTTGGAGATGGCCCCCATTTCCCTCGCCCCGAGCTGAGGAGCTCGAATCGAGCTCGTCTTCCTCGAGTCCGGCCGCGTGAGCCCCGTAGCCTCGCCGAGCCATACTCTCTCTCCGGTGAGTCTCGTCGTCAATGCATTGCACCTCGGTGTTCTACACTCTCTCACGCACTCACAGAGCTCATCTTTTGACCTTGGTTCCCGTGTAGCCGCCGGAATCGAACTTTCCCTTTCGTCGGTCCTCTCCGCCGCGGGAGACCTCGCCGGCTCCGACCACCTTCCCGTACCCCTCGTCGTCGACACGTTCCGCGCCGAGGTTCCCCATGTCTCCGTGAAGCTTCCCGGCCAGATCCGAGCCGCCGCCGAGCTCCGCTCCGCCCCCGCAACGTCGCCGGTTATCTTCCGCCCGCCTTTCCTCGTCTCCGAGCTCCTTCCGGTCATCCCCGCGAGCTCCCCGTCCCCTAGGTGAACACTACGTCTCGCGCTCTCCCTCTCCGTCCAAGCCGCGCGCCAAATGGCCGCTGGAATCGCCATTCCGGCGATGCGCCGCCGCCCTCTGGCGACGGCTCCGGCCAGCGCACCGCGGGCCACAGCGTCGGGATTCCGTGCGACAACGCCGGATCCGGTGTGGCCGCGCGTGTAGCCCTCGTGTGTTCCCACACGCGAGTGGCTGGATCTGGTGTGGTTCAGACCGGATCCGGTGCGGCCCAGATCATGTGGCCCCTCGTGTGGCCAGATCTGATTGGTTCGCCCAATTTTCAAATCTTTTCGAATTAATGTAATCCCTAGAAATTGCCTGAAACTTGTAAAATCGATAGAAAAATAAATACAACTCAGAAAAATGCAATTCCAATTTTTTTGGACTCCTTGTGACCTGATCTATCCAATAAAAAAAATGAGAAATCACACTTTTGCACGTTATGTATTTCCTGAAAAATACATCTATGCAGATCCTGTTTAATTCATAACTAATTATCTGTTGCTCCATAAATCCTGAAATCTGGCATGCTGGTTAAGCTACTGTTAACCCACCTACAGAGCATTTTTCCACTGTCATAGCTTACTTAATTATTTTCCTATGATTTAAATCGTTCCTGCATTATTTAAATTAATATAAATAATCTGTAAGAAAACAAATCATCATACTTCACAGTAAATTTCTTCCAGTGGTGGATTTCACCAAAAAAATGCCACTGGACATAAATTAATTTTCGAAATCACATTATTCATTTAACCTACCCAAGTTGATTAATGGTGAACTTAATTAAAAGTTAATGAAGGAAATACTCCAGACGAAATTAATTAACAAAGTTAATCATTTACACTTACAGTGTAAATGACTGTCTTATCAAGTAATTAAATCATTAATTGCATCATATTCTTGCATCTAACTTTGCATTATTTCCTTGTCATAACGTGTAGTGACAGAGACGACTCCGGAGCCACTGGACTTCCAGCTGCCGGAGGAGCAGACCCAGGAGGTGCAGGAGGAGCAGCTGCAGTAGGACACAGACCCCGCTGACCCTGTTAGCTACGCTCCTGAGCCAGGCAAGCCTCGGTGCATGCCTCCCTTTTTAGGATTTTTATTTTTCGCACTTGATTGGGGCTAGTTATTGATTATGCATTAGGTTTATTAGGAGATGATGTGAAACCTTAGAACTGCATTAGGACTACCCTTCCGTATCCTATCTTGTGTCCTATTTTTGTAGATGTGGTCCAGGTTACATTAGAACTTGCTAGGCTTAGTGGCTAGCGGACGGTAGAAGTCGAGTGGTAGGTCCCACTCGCGAGATGGGTTCACCCTGGATTGTACTAGCTGGATTTAGGATTTGTTGAGACCGGACGGGGAATTGCTTGTATAGGATGGTTGGAGAAGGCTGGGCCTTCACGGTGGTGTAGCCCCGTCTGTGTCGATTAAGGACCGTCCGTTGTTGGCCCTGTTGAGCAAGTTCGAACGTACTGATCATATGCTAGTGTTTTTATGGGCCTAGTAAACTTAGTAGCTTGAGTTGCCCTAGTGTGCGGTGGAAGTCTGCTCTTTCTATCATGATATTCGGGAGAGAAGGGATGCTTCCCAATCGGGGCGTACGTCTGGGACGGGGACCGTGCGGGAAGGCCTTTCTCGGAAGGAGTTGGATCCGGTCTAGCTCTAGGGGGACACTTGCGAATAATTGCCACATGCGACTTTACGCGTGTGTGGCGTATGGTCAGGTTTTCTCCTGCAGGATGTACATCGATGCCGCCGCTCTCGGTCAAGAGCAACCTTGTTCACTGAGTCACATCGTAGTGTGATATGATTGATGATATGATAATGCTAGTCTATTTCATCAATGTTATTTACATTGCTATATATATACTGTCACTGTTGATGTATTGTTACTTTAGACCTGTCTTAGAGATATGCACACTGTTTTACCGGATAAGTACGTAACTTGAAAATAAAACTTGAAAGTAAGGATCAAGTAATTAGTGCGAGTTATGCTATTGAGTCAGCCACCCCTTTGTAGCCTTGCATATTAGGAGTCGGCTGTAAATAGCCACGTTGACGGGTAAGACTTGCTGAATATTAGTTGCTCAGGGTTTGGCTCTTTATGTTTTATTGTAGGTAGCACCTTTATCCCCGACTCTATGTGTGGAGGTGGACAGTGGGATGACCAGCTTCCCTTTGGTTGGACAGCAAACTGGGAGACTGAGGAGTGATCTCCTCTCAAGTCCGCATCTTCATAGCTTTGGATGCGGATTCTTATTGTATCGTGAGCGCGTGCGCTTGTATTTCTATTAGCTTTGGACTTGTATCTGTATTGTTATTTTCCGCTGTGCGACTCTATGTTTTAATTGGATTAATGTAATCACTTAAACACTTAATTTGTGCTCTTTATATGTTGTACTGTTGCGCCTGTTCATCAGCGCTTGACCGACTCGATCCTGCGAAAAGCGGAGACGTTTCAACCTTCTGAGGGCGCACAGGACAGCTCCCCTGCCTTGGGGCTTGCTCTATTGCTAACACTCCAGATGAGATGGACCCGTTTGGTACAGAGGCGCAGGCTGGGCAACAACTAAAGTCGCCTAACGGTGGGATCTCGTCATGTGCTACGCCGGAGCCTGCGCATATTATCCCAGAATCATCAGAAATTGCGCCAGCACCTGGGCTGGGCGTGCTGCTGGATGTGACCGCGCCTGGGCTCTTGGAGTCGACGACGTCGGTGCCTGGACTTGTCGCGCAGGAGGCACCTTGTCTTTGCAAGTAGGCGGCGCCCTGTATTGGCGAGCAGGCCGTGCATGAACATGGTGCGAATGTGGCACCTGGTCTTGGCTCGCTTGCAACAGGTGCTGCACTTGTGCCTAAGCCTGCTGCTATGGCTGGGTTGTTGGCACATGGTGCCATTAATCAAGTGGAGCCCACACCCATGCACAAGAAGACACAACCAGGGAAGGAAATGGTGTCCATGCCGACACTTGCTACTGCTGTTCCGGTCAACAAACAAGCTTCAGGAACCAAGAACTCCACCAACAATTCGTTGAAAGTCGCTATTGCGACCAAGGCGAAGAAACAAGAGCGGACTGGAGCGGATAAGGCTGCATCGGGGGAGAAATAATCTTCCCCGACGCAGCGCGAGTTCGGTTGTCAAAAGTGATATGCACACGCTGAAGAAGATGGAGCGTATGATGTCGATTCGGCACCTGGAAACACAATGTAATATTACCTCATCTTTCCCAGACTCTGGCATTTCTTCAAATATGAATAAGCTTGGTACAGATATAATTTAATGAAAACCTCTACTGTAGTTATCAAAAACATAGAAGTTGAGACGCTATGTGTCGGCTAAAAAGAAGTTAGAGAGTAAAGATAAAAATAAAAGAAGCAATAACAACAACACTCCTAAAATCACTGATTATAGTGATTAGGAGGAGGAAAGACTTGAGGCGATCCTTGGGCACATATGTGGGGATTTAAATAAGGAAACGCATGACCTGAGGTAGGATGACATATTGTGTGATATAAATGTTGTTCCAAGGAAGAAAAATTATAACTCTGCCAAGATAACTAAATCTGACAAACCTCCAAAGAAACACAAAACCCCATCAAAATTATGTATCCAATTAAAGGAGTCTTCTGGAATAGCAGAGGTCTTGGAGACTTGGCTAAACACAGATACCTGAGGGACATGGTGAAAGAAGAGCAAATCAATTTCATTGCTCTTATAGAAACGGGTCGGGATGAATTCCCAGATTTGACCTTTAAAATTTTCTGTGGTTGTCGTGATTTCATTTGGCATAGCATGGCGCCACATGGAAGATCAGGGGACATCTTATTAGGTGTTGACCTAACAACTTTTGATTTGGGTCCATCACTGAGGGAGATTTGACGGATACCCAAATCAGGGTATCCTGATCTAGGATACTTAATCCTGCTAACTGTCTCAGCTTAGTTGTGTAGGGCCCACAGGAACAGGTACACGACAACAGAGCGCTCGAGGGGCCCACGGCCGACCCCGAGGACACATACAAGTTCCGCCTCGCCCGACCCCCAGTCGGGCGGGCCCACGACTTCCGCCCCGCCCGACCCCGAGTCGGGTGGGGTCCACAGACTCCGCCTCGCCCGACCCCCAGTCGGGCGGGCCCACAAGCCGCGCTTCGCCCGACCCCGAGTTGGGAGACTTCGTCGAGAAGATTTTCCTCTGGCAAGGAGGACAGGCATTTACGACGAGTAGCTGGGGAGCCTTAACTCTACCCAGCAACTCATATACTTGCAGGCACGCGATCTGACCTGCACAGTGACACCCGTCCCATCTCGCGGCGCCGCCTGACACCTCGAGTACAGCAACGGGATGGCTACGGCATCATCATCACCCTGAACAGGGACGAAGACCGGACCGGCGACAAGACGGCCGCGACAGTCTGGGTTGACACCTCGACCACCTGCCCGGCGACCAGGCTGACAGGACGCCGCCTGACTAGAGCCACAGTAGCGGCTAGGGATCAGACTAGTGCGGCGTGTAGCCGCGCTGCCCACAACCCGAAAGCCCCGTTCCCATTTGTAAACCGGCTCACTCCTTGACTATAAAAGGAGAGCTGGGTGCATGAGGATGGGGGACGAATCCATCGAGAGATACACACGAAGAGGCTTGGAGTCTTCCTCCTCCCTCGTCAACACTTGTAGCTCCCCTCTGCAAGTCGAAACACGAACCACCCACGAACTGGACGTAGGGCATCGATTGCCTGAACCAGTATACATCTCGCCTCTCTCACAAAGCCCTCACCATCACAGAAGACTGTCAGGCGCCGTAGTTACAAATTTACTTGTCGGCCGGTTTCTTAACACCGACAGTTGGCGCGCCAGGTAGGGGACCTCAGCGCGTTTGACATCTTCAGTTGATGGCGAGCCACGACATCGATTGGACTCCGGGCGCTCCCGTGTACTTCGGGAGCCTGGAGTTCATCGTGGTCCGGGATGGGGGGCTTTCGCGCGTCGAACCGCCGGCACCCCCACAAAGGGCCCTCACCCTCGCCATATCCGCGGGCGCGGAGCTCGTGGGTATGGCGGAGTACGACTACGACAGCGACAAGGATGACCTCCTCGACTACGACTCCGATGCCGGCAGTCACCATCCTTCGCGCGAGTGCATGGTGGTGGAAGCCGGCGGAGGTAGCCGCCGCAACGTTCACGACGTGGCGGCGCAGCCAGACCCTGCAGCGGCTGCGACGACGGCGGACGCCGGAGCGGCCGCAGAAGCCGCGCCCCTGCTTGTGACACAGGCGCAGCAAGGAACCCCTCCGGCGAGCGCCGACCTCCGGGAGGGCGATGACCTGGAGCGTCTGCTCCAACGCCAACACGAGCTCGCAGAAGCCGCGCGGCGGCTCAAGGAGGAGCGCGAGCGACTGCAAGACAAGGTGGCAGCAGATCCAGAAGGTGATATACGCGCTGGTCATCACTCGGCGCAAACTCCGCCACTACTTCGACGCCCATCCGGTAACCGTCGTCTCTTCCTTCCCCCTTGCTGAGGTTCTAGGCAATCCGGAGGTGTCGGTCAAAATTTCTAAATCGGCGTTAGAATTAATGGATCAGGGAATAGAATTTACGCACCCATCTGCCGTAAAATCACATACCCTGGTAGATTTCATCGCCGAGTGGACCGAAACTCAGTTGCCCATAGTTCCTGTCGAAAAGGAATGTTGGCGGCTGTTTTTTGACGGCTCTCTCACAAAAAGGGGTGCCGGGGGTGGGTGGCTGCTCATCTCTCCGAGAGGTGTGCGAATGCAATATGTCATCCGGCTCAACTTCCCAGCATCGCACAATGTAGCCGAGTACGAAGCTCTGCTTAACGGCATGAAAGCAGCTGTCGAGTTAGGAGTCCGTAGGCTCGAAGCCTTTGGCGACTCTCAGCTCGTTGTTAACCAGGTCATGAATGAGTCCACCTGCACTAACCCCAAGATGGCGGCCTACTGTGCTGAAATCCGCCGTCTGGAAGAAAAGTTCGATGGTTTTCAGGTTGAATACGTCCCTCGGCGGGACAACGAAACGGCCGATTCGTTGGCCAGGCTGGGGTCCAACCGGGAGATAATCCCGGCAGGCACTTTTGCCTGCGATCAAGACCAGCCGTCCATCAATGATCCTGCGTCGGCCGACCCGACGAAAGAGCAAGCTCAAGAACCGGCTCCGATTGAGGCCAACAAGGCCTTGGTCATCGAGCGCGACAAAAACTCGGGGGCTCCCGCCGACCCCCGCGACGCCTCGCCCGACTCGGGGGCTGACCCCGGGCCCCGCGATGACTGGAGGCAACCCTTCATCGACTACCTCCTGCGACAACAGCTTCCGTCCGACCGCACTGAGGCACGCCGACTCGCGAGGCGCGCCAAGACATTTGCGATGGTCGACGGCGAGCTGTATAAAAAAGGGCGCTATGGAATCCTCCAACGCTGTATCCCTCTCGGCGAGGGTAGGCAGTTACTCCAGGATATCCATGGCGGAACGTGCGGCCATCACGCTGCACCGCGAAGCTTAGTCGGCAACGCGTTTCGGCACGGTTTTTATTGGCCGACCGCTGTTGCCGACGCCCAACGGGTGGTGCGCACTTGCGAAGGGTGCCAGCATTATGCTCGTAAAACTCATCTGCCGGCTCAGGCCCTCCAAACCATCCCTATTACTTGGCCGTTCGCGGTATGGGGACTGGACCTGGTTGGACCCTTCAAAAAGGCACCGGGAGGCTACACCCACTTGCTTGTCGCCATTGACAAGTTCTCAAAGTGGATAGAGGCCAGGCCGATCGGCAAAATTGACTCGGCGCAAGCCGTCAAGTTCTTCACCGACATTGTACATCGATTCGGGGTGCCAAATGCCATCATCACTGACAATGGCACGCAGTTCACGGGGAAGAAATTCCTGAACTTTTGCGATCAATACGGCATCCGAGTCGACTGGGCAGCTGTTTCTCACCCCCAAACGAATGGGCAGTGTGAACGAGCGAACGGCATGATCCTCCAAGGATTAAAGCCCAGAATCTTCAACAAGCTCAAGAAATTTGCCGGTCGGTGGGCAAAAGAGCTCGATGCAGTGTTGTGGAGCCTAAGGACGACGCCGAGTCGTGCCACTGGCTACACTCCATTCTTCATGGTGTATGGAGCCGAGGCAGTGCTACCGACTGACCTGGATTATGGGGCCCCGCGGGTGCAAGCGTTTGACCCGGACCTCAACGAGCGCTACCTCGAGGATGCGCTCGACCAGATCGACGAAGCACGAGAAGCCGCGCTCTTGCATTCCGCCAAGTATCAACAAGCGCTGCGCCGCTACCACGAACGAAAGGTTAAAGGCCGCGCTTTCGAGGTTGGCGACCTCGTTCTTCGCCTTTTGCAGGGCAATCAGGGTCGGCACAAGCTGACTCCGCCGTGGGAGGGACCATACACCGTTGCGGAGGTGCTTCGGCCCGGAACCTACAAGCTCAAGAACGCCGACGGACGCATATTCGCCAACGCGTGGAACATCGACCAGCTACGTCGTTTCTACCCTTAGCTTGTACCTCCTTTTCCTTTTGCATCGTTCAAAGACATGCAAACGAAATAAAAAGAAAGTTCGTCTCTTTCTGTCTTTTTGAAATTCACAACAAGTCCTGACCTGCCGACCGCCGATCCCCGACCCTAACGGCTCGGGGGCTCCACCCGGCGGGTGCGCAAAAAAGGCCGTGTAAAATCCAAAATGCCCATGACAAACGAGCGTCAAGGCCAAGAGCGAAAATTGCGCCGACAACGCGTCCGTGGCTAAGGAATTTACATGAAAAATCCTAAGTGCAGGTCCGACTCGGACAGAACTTGAGCGTCGACGATCTCTCGGCCGACCCGACTGGCCGACTCGGGACTCTGACGCCTCGGCGGCTAAGAGCGGCCTGGGTTACCAGTCAGTCGAATGAAAGGTCCAAGGCAATCAAGCGGTCTGAAAGAGGAGGAAGTCACGAAGGGAAAAACACTTAAATATTCGAATAAGTTTCGAACGAACACAATTTTAAAGAACGAAGTACTTGTTTCAACTAAAGGCAAGTTTTTTATATTTACATGAGGGCCACTCGGCCCAACTCGACTAACTACTCTATCTCCTACTACTCGTCACTCGGAGGCGACGGCAGAGGGAACGCGAAGGAGGCGAGGAGGCCGGCAATCGTCGCAGCAGCGGGCGCGGTCTTCTTCTTCAGCTCCTCCATCTCTTCATCGGAGAAGCCGGGCACCATGCCCAGCGACAAGCCCTCGAGGTCGAGGGTGTCGCCGTAGTGCGTCTGCTCCATCACCAACGTCCAGAAGACCCCGGCCTCGAAGCTCTCACGACGGAGAGCACCGAAGCGGTTGGAGATGGAAAGCAGGCGCGCCTCCAGGGTGGCGGTCCCGTCCGGCTGTGGCACCTGCAGCTCGTCAACGAGAAGCTCGGCGCCGATCCGCAGCCGCTCCAGCTGGGTGTTCTCGCCCCGCGCCACCTCCAGGTCCGCCTTGAGTGCTGAAAACCAAACCGAAAAACTTACGAATTGTAGGGCCCCCTGCTCCGGAAGCATCGGCGGGTGGCCCGGGATCGGATAGTCAAAACTATCCCAATCCGCCGCTGTCTTCCCCATCGCCTCCGAGAGCCGGGCCTTCAGCTCTCGGACGGTAATCCGCGGCTCCGCGTGGGGGTCCACCATGCAGGTCCCCTCCCACGCAAAGTCACGGCCCATATCCCACATGGGGAGGCGCCGGTCTTGAAGCGGCGCAAGCCTCCTGACGTGGTAGGCGCCGATGACCCCGACGCCCGCAACGCCGCCCCTCTTGAGTCTGTCGATCATACCCAAGAGGTCGGCCAACTTCTTCTTGTCAGGGGCGGCAGGCCCCCAACCCCAGCACTCGGGCGCCTCTTCGATCAGGCGCCCGGTGAACTCCGGGAGCGGCGCGAGCGCGGTGTTCTTGAGGTAAAACCACCTCTCGTGCCAACCCTTGTTGGTGTCGGTGACGGGCATGGTGATGTACTCGCGGGCCCGGCCGCTCCGGAGCCGGAAGCTAGCACAGCCAATCGGGACGGCGCGCGGATTCCCTTCCGCGTCCCTCTTGGTCTGGAGCACGAGGGTGAAGAAGTACTTGAAAAGATGGAAATGGGGGCGAATCTTCAAAAAACCTTCGCACAAGGCGACGAAGGCGGAGATGTGCTGGATGGAGTTGGGGTTGAGGTGCTGCAGCTCCAACTTGTAGTGGTGAAGCAGGCCGCGGAGGAAGGGAAGAGGCGGCATGCCAAAGCCGCGCTCGTGGAAGGAGCGGAAGGAGACAATGTAGCCGTCCGGTGGCGATGGTATCCTCTCCTCCCCGGGTACCAGCCACTCCCGCTCCGCGGTGAGAGGCATCAGGAGGCCGCGCGCAACCAGGGCATCAAGGTTCCCCTTGGTGCTGTTGGACCGGCTCCAATCCGCCATGGCGAATGCGGGCGGGAGACGCGAAGCGACGGCGAAACGAAGGGAGGTGGGAAAGCGAGCGAGGCGAGGAAGACGAAGCGGTTTGCGCTAAGGCGAGCGGCGATGGATGCGAGAGGTCGCGAAAACCTGGTAAGACAAATGAGGTTGGGCTCATCCCCCTTTTTATAGTTATCGCGTCCACACGACGCATCGTTCCCCGCGCCTCCCCTGTTTCTCGATCTAACAGGTGCAGGTGCCTTAAAAATCGCCATCATGGCCCGCTCCACTACCGCACGAAGACAGATCGTGGCCTCGATCCGCGCGGAAGGCGAACCGTCGCGTCTCCACGACGCACGATGACGGCCCAGGCGGGCTTGGAATCCCGGCCGGGCCCACAGGTAATAAAGGCTAGGGGCTGAAAACGCCCCGACGGCCCAGTTTCCGGCCCGGGAGTTCGAAGGCCGGCCCCGCGAAAGGGTTCGAACGGCCGCTCCAGGGCAAAACTAAGTGAGGGGCCACCAAAGAGGGGTCCCCAGCGACCGCAACCCGTACACCGTAGTACAATGGGCCTCTGACGGTAGCGTCCGAGTCCGAGTCTAAAAAACCTCGACCTTGATCACCCATCGAGGGAGGGCATCGAGCCCACTGACTCCGAGCGAAAGGAGTCGGCGATCGAAAAAGGCAGGAACTCGGATTTTTAATGAGGCTGACTCCAGCTAGTCTCAATCGGATCCCCGCGAAGGGCAAGCCGAGGCCTTCACTCGGACACACCCGTTTGCAGCTTAAACGAGCACCACGCATCGAACCATCGAGGAATGACGTGGCCGGCTCATGCGTGTCCCGTCTTATCGTAAAGACGCGCGGGTACGAGCGAAACAAAAAGACGAAACGACCCTCGGACGGATCCGCGCATCGAGCGAGGACTCGGGGGCTCGCATTCGCAAACAATGACCTACTGCGTGGTCTCGGGAAAACCTTTTTTGTCACCCTCGGCACAAGTAAACCACTTGTACCGAGGCTCGGGGGCTACACCCGGCGGGTGCGCTCGCGCGCACCCACCGGTAGGAGTAGTACGAAAGTACCCTCGGAAAGACAACGACAAGCCTCGACGGCGACCACGACCCCCGGCCGCCGCCCAGGCTCGGGGGCTACTGACGGATACCCAAATCAGGGTATCCTGATCTAGGATACTTAATCCTGCTAACTGTCTCAGCTTAGTTGTGTAGGGCCCACAGGAACAGGTACACGACAACAGAGCGCTCGAGGGGCCCACGGCCGACCCCGAGGACACATACAAGTTCCGCCTCGCCCGACCCCCAGTCGGGCGGGCCCACGACTTCCGCCCCGCCCGACCCCGAGTCGGGTGGGGTCCACAGACTCCGCCTCGCCCGACCCCCAGTCGGGCGGGCCCACAAGCCGCGCTTCGCCCGACCCCGAGTTGGGAGACTTCGTCGAGAAGATTTTCCTCTGGCAAGGAGGACAGGCATTTACGACGAGTAGCTGGGGAGCCTTAACTCTACCCAGCAACTCATATACTTGCAGGCACGCGATCTGACCTGCACAGTGACACCCGTCCCATCTCGCGGCGCCGCCTGACACCTCGAGTACAGCAACGGGATGGCTACGGCATCATCATCACCCTGAACAGGGACGAAGACCGGACCGGCGACAAGACGGCCGCGACAGTCTGGGTTGACACCTCGACCACCTGCCCGGCGACCAGGCTGACAGGACGCCGCCTGACTAGAGCCACAGTAGCGGCTAGGGATCAGACTAGTGCGGCGTGTAGCCGCGCTGCCCACAACCCGAAAGCCCCATTCCCATTTGTAAACCGGCTCACTCCTTGACTATAAAAGGAGAGCTGGGTGCATGAGGATGGGGGACGAATCCATCGAGAGATACACACGAAGAGGCTTGGAGTCTTCCTCCTCCCTCGTCAACACTTGTAGCTCCCCTCTGCAAGTCGAAACACGAACCACCCACGAACTGGACGTAGGGCATCGATTGCCTGAACCAGTATACATCTCGCCTCTCTCACAAAGCCCTCACCATCACAGAAGACTGTCAGGCGCCGTAGTTACAAATTTACTTGTCGGCCGGTTTCTTAACACCGACAAGATTTATATGTAAAATTCTGCCTTACAAATAAATCTGATGGGTTCAAATTTATGTTGTATGCAGTATATGGACCTCCACAACAACATGAAAACAAACCTTTTCTATCAGAAATAGCTCATGCTTGCTCTCGGGAAACACTACCTTATTATAGGTGTCAACATAACGAGACATCACGAGGACAAAATAAAGACAACGTTGACACTAAATTGCCAAATTTATTTAATACGGTCATTGAATCTCTCTAATTAAGAGAGATTATCATGTCTAGACGACAATATATGTGGGATGGACCAGGTGATTAAATAAGTAAGCAACCTCTATTTAAATTAGAGAGAGGTTGGTTCCTTAGAGATGGTTTAATTGATAGCGTTGCTAATATATGGCAATCGGAAGGTAAAGGAACAACGGTGATGGAAAGATGGAAGAATAAAATAGGTCATGTACGTCAATATCTCCGAGGCTGGGCCAAACATGCGGCTGGATCATATAGGGAAAAAAGGAAAAAGCTAATATCAATGATTGATAATATTGATAAAAAAGCCGAAACAACCACTTTATCTGACAATGAGATAAATATGAAACATTATCTCAAAGAAAGACTTATTCTTTTATTAAGAGAGGAGGAAATAAAGTGGCACAAAAGGGCGAAGGTTAAAGACCTATTAGAAGGTGATGATAACACTCACTTTTTCCATTTGGTGGCTAATGGTAAACATCGCGAACAACACATCTTCAAGCTAGAGCAGGGTGGTGGTGTAATAGTAGGTGATGACAAATTAAAGTCATATATCAACCAGAACCTCTTTGGACCACCAGATAATAGTAAGATTTGCGTGCTCGAGGATCGTATAGATGATCTTCCACAGGTTTATGAAGCAGAAAATAACCTTTTAACCTCTATATTCACGGAGGAAGTATTCCAAATGGAACACAACAAAGCGCAAGGACCAGACGGATTTCCTACATAATTCTTTCACGTTTTATGGGAACTTGATGGCTCTATTCAGAGAGTTTCATGATGAGAGGCTCCATTTATATAGCATAAACATTGGGGTGGTTCCATTATTACCCAGGATCAAAGAGACGAAACAAATTCAACAGTACCGGACAATCTGCCTCCTTAGTTTCAGCTTTAAAATTTTCACAAAAATTAGCACAAAGAGAATAAATAAAGTGGCAGACAGAGTAGTGAGACCTTCTCAGACCGCCTTCATGCCCGGCACGAACATTATGGAAGGTGTTGTAATACTACACGAGACCATCCATGAATTACATACAAAGAAGCATGATGGGGTTATTTTCAAAATTGACTTTGAAAAATCCTATGATAGAGTCAAGTGGTCTTTCCTGCAACAAACTCTGAGAATGGAAGGTTTCTCACCCAAATGGTGTAAATATGGGTTGAGAACTTTTTATTGAAGGTAGTGTTGGAATCAAAGTTAATGGTAACGTAGTAGTTGATATGCTACCTTTGCTGATTAAAAGAGCAAAATATGATGGACAAATTTGAGGGGTCATGCCACTCCTAATAGATGATGGTTTATCAATCTTGCAATATGGAGATGACATTATCATTTTCTTGGATCACGACTTGGAACAGGAAAAAAAACTGAAGTTGTTTTTGAGAGTTTTTGAACAATTTCCAGGTCTTAAGATCAACTTCCATAAGAGCGAAATTTTTCGCTATGGAGGAGCGAAAGATTTTAAGGACCAACATACTGAACTTTTTGGATGTGATTCCAGTGAATGCCCGTTTAGATATTTGGAAGTACCAATGCATCACAAGAAACTTTGAAATAGTGATTGGAGGATCATTGAATAAAGGTTGGAAAACAAATTATCTTGTTGGAAAGACAAACACCTATCTTATGGTGGGAGATTGGTTCTTTTAAACTCGGTTCTCAGAAGCCTATACATGTTCATGATGTCCTTCTTTGAAATACCCAAAGGAATCATCAAGAAACTAGATTATTATAGATCTAGATTCGATTGGCAAGGATGTACTGATAAGAAAAAATACAGATTGTCAAATGAAATATTTTTTGCTGTCCTAAGGATCAAGGAGGTCTAGGAATTGTAGACCTTGAGATCAAAAATAAAAGTTTGTTAAGCAAATGGATATTTAAACTGCTTAGCGAGGACGGGACTTGGCAAACTCTACTTAGAAACAAATATCTAAGCTCAAAAACCCTCTCACAAGTAGAGACTAAAAGAAATAATTTACATTCCTGGAAAAGTCTGGTGAAGATAAAAAATAAAATGCTAGAATGTGGTTCTTTCAGGATTAATGATGGATCACAAACTAGATTTTGGGAGGACACATGGGCTGGCTTTTGACCTATTAAAGACATACCCTAGCCTCTATAACATTGCAAACTACCCATATGTGACGGTAAACAATGTTATGAGGACCACATCTCTAAATATATCTTTAGAAGAGCCTTGGTGGGGGATAATCTCACTCATGGGCATAATTTGGTAGCCAAAACTGCCCATTTTAATTTATCTGATGAAAGAGACACTTTTAGTTGGAGAGTTTGAATCAAAGTGTACTATTCTCTGTCTAATCCATGTATTTACACATGATGAATCAGAACACCCCCATTGTCTCACAAAATTGATTTGGAAGTTGAAGATACCTCTAAAGATCAAGATTTTTCTTTGGTACCTTCAAAAAGGGTTAATTCTAACAAAGGATAACCTTGCAAAACATAATTAGAGTGGTAGTCAAAAGTGTTATTTCAGCAATTGGAACGAGACAATTAAACATCTCTTCTTTGACTGTCATAATGCGAAAACTATTTGGAGGATAGTAAACATTGCTATTGCCTTACCACCGCCAAGATCTATAACCCATATGTTGGGGAACTGGCTAGCAGGGGTACAACTAAGAAAGAGAACAAATTATTTTAGTGGGGGCGGCGGACTTATATTGGGCAATCTAGCGTTGTCAAAATGATTTGATTTTTCACAATGTCAATTATACTTGCATTGCTTAATGCAGGCTGTTTTCAGGGGCACATATTGGTTGCGGTTTTGGGCTTTATTGCAGCGTGATGATGAGACAAAGGAGGTACTCCGTTCAGCAAGCTTATCTGATATCATTGCCATAGACACCTCTTTGCAAAGAATGGATGGAAATTCAATAATACACTGTGTTTTTATTTTTTTTGTCCCTTGATCTCAGTCAGTGAACTGAAAAATGTAATAAGATCGTACGCTATGTGTGGAAACTCTTTCCATTTTCAAAAATAAAACAAACCTATCCTGCACAACAACCATTTAGTTCTAGTCAACTCAACGAGCTTCATTCTCCTTCCAAATAAAGAGCTAGCTTTACGAGTACCAGACTATAAGCCGAGCTTCATACATGATGAGATACAACTCTTCTCAAGTAATAGCAAAATGTACCTCTGACGCATTGTGTCAAAAAGTCAAAAGAAAAAACTTTCAAGGAGAAAGCTTTGATGAGGTTCAGGTATCCAGGCGTGTGAAGGAAGAGATCGATGGACATTCGCCGGCTATAACACATCATGATCGATCAAATAAACTAGCACACATCAGGAAAAAATATGCAAGCTCAAACCATATAATTAATCCATCATAAAAGATGGAGCATTAACCCGTGCCCCCTCATGACACATGCACATATGATTTAAGCATTTAACGTGAGAAATTTTTTTCATTGGTTCTCATGTGAAAAGTTGAAAACTTTCTAAATGATACTCAGACTTGACAAATACTCCATATGTCCACAAATATAGCGTCCATATGTCAACAATGTCTATAAATATGTATAGTTTCAAACTAAAAGAGTGACATATTATGATAGTTCATTTCACGATGAATCTAGTGACATCATTTATGTGTTGTCAATATTTATAGTTTTTTGGTAATTGATAGTCAAAGTTTGGAAAGTTTGACTTATGATGACAAAAGTAATGGACACTATATTTATGGACAGAGTATAGAAGATTGGTAAAAGGTGACTGAGAACAAAGTGAAATTCAGCAACTCTGTGAAAACAAAATAACCAATTCGCCACAACTGCCAATGTTTACCTGATAATTTCCACTTCCAACAGCAACAGATTTAGCACCAAAAATACCTTTATGTGGTTGTAAGGGTAGTCCTATATGCCCAAGTACCTATAGTTAGAGCATTTTTCACCAGAAATTTTCAGTTATGTAAAGTATACAAAAGAAAACAAAACCCAAGCGAACATGATTGTGAACATTAGCTGTACCATTTTGCTTGTCGCTGCAATGTAGCTGCAATTAATTCCAGTATATAGACTTCCTAAATGTTGTTCACGAAACTTAATTGCTGTTACAACCTGGAAAACATTCAGAAAATATTAGGCTGTATCGACATCAACCTTAAAAAATTCACTAAGATGAATTTATATATCATGCCTGAAATAATATGACTATAGTATATGATCTTACCTCCTCCAAAGAAGCATTTCCATCCCTCACACCAAAACCATTAATAGTCACCTCTAACTGGCGTGCTCCTGCACGTGCACCCTAAAGGTAAATAATATTAGCAACATGATTGTACCAATGAAAGCAAACCATACAAATAAATAAGTGAACGGTTGTGTACTGTTAATGTGTTGTCTGTTGCAAGACCATGTCCATTCTGGCAATTTGTGGAAACTATAGCATTTTCAATTCCTGGGGTGTTTTCTTTTATTTCAGCTATTAAATTCCCAAAATCGTAAGGATGAGTGGATCCATCAGATTCCAGGATACTGAGAGTTGTTGCTCCAGCTTTTATAACTTCCTGTAATACATGATACAGAAACTGTCTGCATAACCTGAAAGGCAAAGTGAAATATATCATGAACAATCTTTCAGACAGTGGGAAATTAAATACGATAGTTTGTCTGTAATGTTCAAAGAGAAGAAAAAAAATTTATACAGGCCTGCACTCAAACTTTGGCATTCCTTCAATTCTATTAGATTGTCCTGCCAAAGAAAACATAATTTAAACTGCCTAATAAGGTTTACAAGTTGAGTGCCAACTGTCAACATAAAAGTTGAACATGGACATCCCTTTATTTCCATTACATTGTAGACCTAGCAAATAAGGAAACATAATTCAATAAAAATTGGCTAATAAGGTTATTACAGGTTAAAAGTGTCAACCGTCGACGTAAAGTTGAACATTGGCATTCCATTAGTACAATTAGATTGTCCTAGAAATAGGAAAATATAATTTGATTGGATAAAAAGTATTACAAGCTAAGAGTGTCAAATCTTCAAATTAAAAGTTGAACATGCATGCCTACAAAATTTTAGTAGCCACAAACGATTACCATGACTTCATTTACACATAAATTAAGACTCCTTGCAGAATGTAGGTAACAGTCCATCAATTCCGAGTAGTACATATATAGCTGTAGCTATTCACACTACTGCTGTTCAAACTATAACAAACTCAGTAGTCAGTGAGGTGGGCAGTGAGAAGAGAACGCGGTGCCACATTTAAAAGAGGGAGGAGATCGTTTGCGACGTGGATGATGTGGTGCATCACCACAAGAGGCGCTATGTCAGACTTGCCACAGTATCATCACCGTTGGCAAGTGCATCTTTCGCCAAGGTCCATTCATTTTAGAGTGAGCCTCCTCTAGTACCATCTATACATAGAACAAAACCAGGTAGCCACTGATTTTGTTATGTCCTCCAAGATTATGAAACCTTTGACGTATGAGAGTCTCTAGTGCCATCTATAGAGAAACTTGCTCATCGGCTGCATGATTTCAGATTGTGCTGAGATCGGTCTATTTGCTTCCACTGTCACTCACAAGATCTGTCAGTGTGGTTAATCCAAAAAATATCGCAATGTTCGACTTTGCCTCAAAATCAATTCTGCTTCTGGGTATATGTAAATATGTTGAGTGCATACTATAGGTAATTGTGCAGTATGTCAGATGGAAGTTGCAAATCATAAATCAGGTAGAGGTTACACTCACCAAAAGCTAGGTTTGGCATATATCATAGCTAGAATTCAAGAAATTGCGCCAATAGTTTACCTGCTGGCGTCCTCAGCGCTAAGTTGGACATCATTGCATCCAAGGCTGCGGGCGTAGGCCACCATCTCCGTGGCGCTGGCAAACACCTCGTCAGGCGTTTTCCCGAGCTTGCGCTCCATGCCTATCTCGCTCGTCGCGATGAACAGGTTTATCCGCGGGCGCCGCGCGTGACGCACGGCCTTCCATGCTGCGTCGATATCCTCCTTGTTGCACCGTGAGAGCGCGCAGATGACGGGGACATGCCCGTCCTCCCCGACGGGCGTGTTCCCGACCGCGTTGGCGATGGAGCGCGCGGCGTCGAGGTTGTCAGGGGACGAGGCCGGGAAGCTAACAACCTCGATGATGTCCACGCCGAGGCGGGCGAGTTGGCGCGCGATGGCGAGCTTGTCGGCCGCAGTCATGGTGGCGCCGCCCGCGGACTGCTCGCTCTCGCGGAGGGTGGCGTCGAAGATGCGGACGTAGTTGGGATCGCTGATTTGGTTGGGGACGTACTCCGGGCAGCGCGGCGGAGGTACTCCGGGCGGCGCGGGCGCACGGATCCGGCGGGAACGCACGGAGGCGGCGCCGGTGGAGAGGCCAGCAGGGCCGGTGAGGCCGCGTGGCATAGCGCAGGAGAGAAGGTTGGCGGCGGCCATGGTGAGTTGGTGGTGCGCGATCGAGGACGTGAGCCTGGTGGTGGTTCCGCCGTGAGGAGGAGTGTAGGGTGGTGGTGGTGCAACTTTATGGGCAGCTGTGGTTCAAAGTCCTGTAAGCTTATGGTAACATAAGCTTACAGATCCCCCATATATTAGCTGTCGCTTTAGTATCAAAAAGTTTGATCAAAAAGCATGTCTTTCTGGGAAGTTTCGAGAAACCAGCGTATACACTATACAGTCGTAGTAGTACAAAGAAAAAACGATCTCATCCTCTCTCTCCTCAACACAAAACGCGCGCATCATTCTCTCTCAACACAAAACATTGTTGTTGCCCTTACAGGTGGGGACGACGCAGTCCAACAACGGGCAGCATGCTCAGGTTGCGAGGAGGATACTTAGATTGAATAAATTAACGCGTGATATAGTCCACGGTCAACTGTATCTAGATTGTAGCCACTCGTAAAGGGGGAAATATTATAGACCCAATCAGTGCAAGTGTGCAACGGTGCAACAACGCAGCCCAACCACCAGATTAAAATCGAAGAGTCACGGATCGCCCCACCATCCCTCACGTAAATTATTCGAAAACCCCCTCGGCTATTATTGATTCTTTTTGTAAAACATGCGTTCATCCCCGTCAAATCTGCCGCTTCTGATCTATTCCAATTTCTCATCTCCTTCATGGCTTGCACTGTGTCGGATCTCCTTCATGTAGCATTCAACCAAATGATTCCCAAGGTGAAACCTATCTTTATCAACGTGTTGCGGTGGCTTGGTGACAGGTCGGATGCCACAATTTTACAGAGTGCGAGAGGTGGTGGTATGAGGATCTGGAGGCGAAACTTAGGCAATGCAAATCAACAAATCAGTTCAGAAATTCGCAGAGGCCGATTAAAATGACGTCCATGGCCACGATTCGGAGGTTGCGGCCGGAGATGTACTAACGATCTTGGCATCGGTGATACGCCTCCATGGCTCAGGTTCTTCGAATGGATCTCTCTAGTCTCCACCAGATGGGGAAGGCCTTCTCAATTTTTAGTAAAGAACTGTGCGTACGGGGGGCTCTGAATAAAAGTATACAAGTGGACTGCGGAATTGTCTCTGCCTAAACCGTTACTTTTGGATCTTGATCTGATGGCTGTGGTGAGATTTTGCACCGTTTCACCGAATGAGTCAATTACACAGAATATTTCCCCCTCGTAAAGGTAGTCATCCAAAAAACGCCCTTAGTAAAGACGACATCCAAACATTACCACAAGTTACCTTTCAGCTCTCCAATCTTTGCCATGACCTTTATTTTCAATAGTTTTTTACCTAAATCAGACCGAAACGAACAGAATTGCCCCTGCCCTTTGTTGAACAGCGAAACAGAGGAAAATTCGTCTTCATCGAGCGCTTGTCTCCTCCTTCCTGCTCTTCCTCCCCCGAGCCCTGACGAGCCCTTAACCCAGCACAACGGCGCATGGTGGTGCGGACCTCAAGCTGAATGGTGGACGCCTAGGTGAACGGGTGTGGGTCGATTTGAGGGCGGGGTGCGGCGGGAGCGCGGCGTCGACGGCCATCCGTCGTGGCCGCGCACAGGTGAGCGCGTGTGGGTGCGGCGACCTGCTAGCGTTGGGCAGCGCTGCGGGCAGGGGTGCGTGAGCCAGGCGGCTTGGTGGCGCACTTTACCAGAGGCCTGAATCTAAATATCCTAGCTGTGAGGAGTGTGTCAAACTATGGACACTTAGGGGTGCAAAGTCATGTGCAAGGATCTCAATGCTGCGGTAAACCGGACCTGTTTTCAGAAAAATGGAAAAACCGGTCCGGTCCGGTTTACCCGGTGAATGGTTCACCGGTTTTTGAATTCAAAATTTTTTAAAAAATAAGTTTTTGAAAAAATATTAAACAAAAATATGTACAAAAACTAGATGAAATTTGCAGTGCAGTGGTGGAACAAGAACACGAAAATTCGATTGTTTGATCGGTCAAAAAAACACACAAGCTTTCTGGGCTGAAAAAGGAAGAAAAAAACAAACCTCATTTTCAAACCAGCAAGTTTCCTCAATTTTTTTGACCAAACAAATGATCAAATTTTCATGTTGTTGTTGCACCATTGAGCTGCCAATTTGCATTTAGTTTCTTTACCTATTTTTTTGTTTCAAATGTTTTTTTATTTTTCATCTTTGAACTGGTTTTCCAAAATTTTGTTCATTCATTTTCCAGGACATTTTGACCGGTTTACCGATCAGTTTTCAATTTTCGGATTCAAAATTTAGAATTTTAATTTTTTCCGGTTTCCGGACAGGGTTTTCCGGAAAACCGAATATCTCGGTCCCGTCCGGTTTTACCGGTAGAAACTGTTATTCAAACCTCGGTCCTGTGTCGCGTGGTGGGCCGGAGGTGCAACTTTGTGGCGGCTTAGCTCCGCCTCCATCTGGACCAAATCTGTTGAGCGTTGTTGCCTACGTCCCCATCTTCGTCCTTGAATGGCGGCCCACGTAGAGCTTGCCCTGCCAGCTCCGTCTTTCACTTTGGCCCTATACAAGGTACACGCACGATGGGCAAAAGCTGAATGTTCAGTTTAGCTTCGGTAACAGGAAGCAACATAAGCTTACTGAGCTACATAGTATGATAGTCCATTTCATGATGAATCTGGTAACACCATTTGCACATAATTAAATAATATAAATATTCTGTTATTGATAGTTAAAAGTAAAGAAGCTTTACTTTGACCAAATGCAAAAATGCTTATATTTTGTAAAAGATGTAGTAGTAAATAGGTATGGCTCTGGCATTTGAATGTCAAGTAGAAAGCTATGTTTTTTTGTTACATTATATATCATTTGAATTGTGATTTTGATTTCCTGAATGCACATGTAGTGTGTGATAGATAGACTTATGTATACCCTTCACAAATAAAAAAAATAGACTTATGCATATTTTTGTATAATGATGATGGCATATGGATATAGGCACACTGATAGTTTTTTTTCTTTTGGCAAAGGAAGTTGTAGGCTTTTTCCCCCTTTTTTTTTTGCGGGAAGGCTTTTTTCCCTTTTTATTCAATTGTTGTGGTGATTTCTGGATCTTGAACCAACATATGTATTTAACCAATAACTAGGACTGGGAATATCTAAAAACTCAGGACCAAGACAACCGGTACTTCATCTCTTTGCATTGTGTTTACAGCCTCCCAAGTTGTAAACTTATCTTTAATATAAGTTGTGCGACTTCCAATCATCTGTCGCTTAAACTATCAATGCCCCACCCGAAAAACAAAAGGTGCTATGTGCTCGGTATCTAAACAACTGAGCAGAGTTAGGTGTGTAGAAACACCGTAGATCAAAAGCATCCACGGCGGTGTGGTTGGCTATAAATTACCAACGCCCTTAAAAAACTCATACTTAACACATCCCTTTCTACCAAAACAAATTTCAAAAAATACAAACTAGGGAACCCCGAATTTTACAAATCAACCCAATTTTCAGGGTCACAAATACAACTTGAAAACCGTTATTGCCCAACTTTGACTGACAAAATTTGATGGAAAGGTTACCAGAATGAGGAACAAGATGCTTGAAGAGTCAACTTAGACGATGCTGGAGGAGTTTATCTTCGGCGGGCAACAATGTTGTAGAGAAGATGAAAAGCGACAAAAAAAGTAAACGAGAGGAGAAACATAAAGCATTATCTAATTAAAATTATAATCTTTTGATGGTTTGTATAATCGCTAGCTAAAAAAAGTGAGCACATTAGTAACTGCCTTTACTTGAAATCGAAGAACTGTATAACCTGCTCGTCGGAGAGCCACCTGAGCGGTGTGTCAAGCACACGGACGGAGGCGAGGAGACGTAGCAACTCGCACGGCCGCAGTTAACCTTCCACTTCCATAGGATCCCACTTTGACCGCCGCTGCAGCTGGCTGGCTTTCATGAGGAAAAAGCCCTCATTGGGTAGGACTGGGGTTTGCTCAGGTGATGCTGGGCTTGTGTTGTGGAAGAGGCAAGGTGCGATGGCCAGCAATGGAGGACATGGTGTAAGCAGAGGAGAGGAGGAAGGAGGAAGCGCTTCAATGTGGATATTTGTTGCTTCCTTATCTTCTACAATGTGGCCCAGCATTCAGGGTAGGTTCAGCTTAGTAGCTCTATCCATAGCACATAGGGATAAAATGAAAACGGGTCCACAGGCGCGTGATTAATCGACGCCAGGTAGCTGTGGCCGTGCCGTCTTGGAGTACTATACGTCCTTAACACGGGACGTTTATATCTTGTTTTATCCTGTGTTCTCCGATTCTATGTTTGGTACAAGCTTGTTTCCCCCGCAAAGAAAAGGATGAAATATTGCACTTAATAACACTGAAACATTGACGGACCTCACTGCATTCCTAGCTGTTTGCAAAAGTATGCAAGGTAATCTATTCTCTCCGTGTCTCAAAACAACCTTTTGTTGGCCTATTTTCTCCCTTTAATGTCATGTACACTGACCAATACCACATATGTGCATCATTTTGCATTGCTAGGACTGCGCAAGTCACATCACATAAGCTCCTCTAGTTTACAAGTCCTTGATTCAGTCAATTGCTAGTGCTAAACGAAATGCCAATTTTTATTTTTATTTTTTTGTGTTGTTGTTGTTGAACAACAGTCTGAATATATTATCAATAGAAAAGAAGAAAACCAAGACGTTTGATTTCCAATTTTTGTGGGAAAGGGCTAACAAAGGCGCATCAAATTTCAATATGGAGGTTCGTATTGTGAATCAATTTCTTTCCATGTCGTCCTTAAGTTTGAATGCCCAGTCACCGATTTCTTGGTCTGCCACTGCACTGAAACACATTGTTTCACTTACACCGGTGTTTGCACTTTGCACCAGGCTATGCCATGGACCCATGGTATGTTTCACCCAAAACACTGATACACATTTGTTCAAGTGAAACCTTGTGAAACATCAGCAAGAGCCAAGAATGCATGACTCTTGCATTTCAACCATTTTTTTTTTTTTTGAGAACGTGCGGAGCACGTATTTCATTAAGAAGAAGAAGAAAGTTGCTACCTCGTGGTCAGGGCTAAGCCCCCTAGGGGACTCGGCAAAATCCAACCACGAAGTGAATACAGGTTTACGTTACGCGACCAACAACGAAGGAAAGGAAAACAGAAGCAAGGTGCCAACGACCTTTACAAACGACATCTACCTAGGGAACAGGCTCCCCACCAAAAAGGTGAAAAAAACAGGAAAGAAACAAGAAAATAAAACTATAAAAGACGACCACTAGGCCTGCCTTGGTAGAAGCAGCTTCTTAAGCTTTGAGAACCCCGCTGCGCCCCACATATTAGCTTCATCGATGACTTCCTGTGATAACGCGACCGGCTGCAGGGCTCGTCTTTCGAACATCCTGTTGTTCCTTTCTTTCCATATCCTCCAAGCGACCAAAATAAGGAAGGTATCAAACCCGGGGCGCAGTAACTTCGGTACTCTCTTTCGTGACCTAAGCCACCAATCAATGAAAGGGAGCTGGCCCACTTCCGGAGAGATATGTTGCATATCGACCCTGCGAAGAACTCGAACCCAGGTTTCCCGACTGTATACGCAGTGCAGGAGAAGATGATCAAGAGTCTCTGGCTCCTGCACACATAGGGCACAGGTATCGTCATCCCTCATATTATGGCGAAGTAATCTGTTGGCTGTCCATGTACGACCCAGCAGTACTAGCCAGAAGAAAAAGCGACAGTTGTTAGGAGCGCGAGTCTTCCAAAGAAGCCGAGCTCCTGGTACTTCTGATTGACCGATGAAGAAGGCGTTGTAGGCACTTGAGGATGAAAAGCGACCATCTGCCGTCCATTTCCAACGGAAGCGATCCGGCTCGCTAGTCAAATGTACTTGTGAGGTCAGCCAGAGTACTTTGAAGAGCTCCAGTATGACTTGTACCGTATTGGGGCCTTGGTAGTCCTTGATTCATCTGTTAACGACCGCTTCCGAAAATAGACGCTTTTTCTGGATTTTTTTTCAGAACGCCCGCAACCATGTTTGGTGCCAGGGTTTGCAATGATTTCCCATCGCACCAGTTATCCGTCCAGAACAATGCCGAATTCCCATCCCCCACCATAACTGATAGGGAGGTATCAAATAGGGCTTGTGCGACCGGGTTTGTGGATACAGGAAGGCACGCCCAGGCCTTATCGGGTTCGACCCTGGCTAGCCAGTTCCATCGCATTCGAAGTGCCTCTCCACTAAGTCTTAGGTTCCTGATACCAAGCCCCCCTGATTCCATTGACCGACACACTTTTGACCAAGCGACCGTGCATTTTCCTCCGTTGACGACCTCAGTGCCTGTCCAGAGAAAGGCTTTCATAATCTTCTCAATTGCTTCGATAGCCCAGCTTGATAGGCACACCGCTATGGCAAGAAAGACCGGAATTGCAGCGAGCGTGTCTTTGGTGAGAGCAAGCCGCCCTCCTCTATTTAGGAGACACCCCTTCCAGGTTGGTAGCCTGTCTGCCACCTTATCGACCAATGGTTGGAGATCTGCTTTAGTTAGTTTCCATACCGATAAAGGCACCCCGAGATATTTGCATGGGAACGACCCTGCTTGGCATGGGAGGTGGGACATAACCAAAGCTGCCTCTTCTTCGGAGCACCGAATCGGGTAAAAAATGCTCTTAGAGAAATTAGTAGCCAGTCCCGAAGCTTCCTGGAAGATACGGAGAATCTCTGAGATTGCCTTGAGATCCGATGTGACCGGTGTGATGAAGAAAATGACATCGTCTGCATAAAGGGAGGCCCGGAATCTAGCTTTAGGAATGCCCAGCGGGACAAAGAGTGACCCTTGAATCCGCTGTCACGACCAGTGCGTTGAGAGCCTCCATGACCAACAGAAACAACATCGGAGATAGTGGGTCTCCCTGTCTCAGTCCCCTTGCATGACAAATCCTTTTGCCTGTGTTTCTGTTAATCAAGATTTTGGTGCTCGCCGTGGAGAGTACCAAGGATACCCAATCTCGCCATCGCGAGGGAAACCCCATATGTTCTAGCACTTCTAGGAGGAAAGGCCAGGAGACCGAGTCGAAAGCCTTGGCTATGTCGACCTTAAGCAGAATTCTTGGAAGGCGTTTCCTGTGCAGCGCCTTGGCCAAGCCTTGCACATATCTGAAGTTGTCGTGTATGAAGCGACCTTTAACGAATGCACTTTGGTTTAGCTGCACGAGACGTGGTAACAATGGCTCCAGCCTGTTGGCCAAACCTTTGGAAAATAGCTTCCCGAAGCTGTGTATTAGACTGATTGGTCTGTAGTCCGAGACCAGCGTTGGTGCGACCTTCTTTGGGAGTAACGTGAGCAAAGCGTCATTGAGATGATGGAAACTCCTTCCATCCAACGTCGAAAGGGCATTAAACCCTTTTACAATATCCTCCTTTATAATTGGCCATGCCGACTGATAGAAGCGACCCGTAAAACCATCTGGGCCTGGCGCCTTGTCCGGGGGGAGCTCTCTAATAATTTGCCAAAATTCTTCTTCCAAAAAAGGTGATGCGAGTTCATCCAGAGGCAGGGAGGGGATCCCAAGGGCAACCAAGTTTAATTTAAGCGACCTCTCTGCAGTGGAGCCTAGGATCCCATCAAAATAATCAAATGCTGCTTGTGCTTTCCCTTCCTCTGTGACAATCTGGTTACCTTCCACTGTGAAGGAAGGGATGAAGTTCTTGCGACACCTAAAAGAGGCATGAAGGTGGAAGAACTTGGTGCTGGCATCTCCCTCTGAGAGCCAGTTTAAGGAGGAGCGCTGCCTCTCAATGGTGCACTGCAAGGAAGTGAGTCCTAGGTATTTCAACTTGGTTTGGCGTTTCAGGTTGAGCTCCGCTGGTGACAACTACCTCTTTTCTTGGGCAATATCTAATCTTAGGATGATCTCCTTTGCAATCTCAACCTTTGTTCTGATGCTTCCAATGAAACGGGCGCTCCAACTTTTTAGCGCTCGGCTGGTTGCTCTGAGCTTTTGGTCTATGGTGCGAAGTGGGTCATCCCCTGGACATGGTAGGGACCAGCCCTCTCGCACCGCCTCAAGGTAACCTTCGAATTTGGGCCAGATGGCTTCAATGCGAAAGCGACGTTTACTCTGCTAGTCTGAATCGAACTGTAGGAGTAGCGGAGCGTGATCGGAGCATCTTGATGACAGAGCATGCAGCATGGAGTTAGGGTAAATGTCCTCCCAATCTACCGTGATGAATACCCTGTCAATGCGCTCAAGCGTTGTGTGATAGCGCTCATTGCTCCATGTGAATAAGCGACCATGTAGGAAGATTTCCTTAGTCTCCAAGTCATTAATAACTTGGCGAAAGCGACCCATCATTCTTCTATTTAGCCTGGCATTATTTTTTTCCTCGGCTTTATAGATGAGATCAAAATCCCCACAGATCATCCAGGGTCCAGGCATCGAGGTCTTCAGGCCTCTGAGCTCCTAGAGAAATGCGACCTTATCTTCGACCGATTGTGGTCCATATACATTGGTTAGGTGCCAGCTCGGCAGATTAGGATCACCTGCCGAGCGCACGCGTATTGAAAGGGAGTAGGAGCCTTGGGTCGGGTTAGTCACGACCCAGTCACCTTTTCTCCAAGCGACAATAAGGCCACCACGAGTCCCTTCCGCAGGCAAATCGTAGTAGTCAAACTCAGCTCCTAACATTTCCAACATTAAAGCAGGTGTTACATCATCGAGTTTTGTCTCTTGCAAACATAGTAGAGAGACATGCTCGGACGCGACCAATTCACGAACAGCGGTACGCCGGGCTCTTTTATTTAATCCCCGGACGTTCCATACAGACATATTGAGAAACTATTAAAAAACGACCTAGAGCCTAGACCTACTCGTCAGGCTCATCGACCAAGTAATCCACTAAAAAGTTGCTATTCAACAACTCTCCCAGTGCTGAGCATTCCTCGTCTGTAAGACCACGCTCCAAGAGCTTCAAGTACTGTGTGAAGGATTTCGAGTCAGGTGGCTGACCTCCAGGAATGACTTTCAGAACTCCCATCATTTTGTTCTGAGCAACCATTTTGGCTGAGGAACCCCGAACTCCCCCTCTAGAAGCGATTCTCTGGCTCCTAAGAGGGAGGACAGGAGGCGACCGTGCTCGTCTCGGTTTGTGTGGGGTCTTGGAAACCGATGGTGGTAAAGGAGCTGTAACCAGCGCTACGAACTCCAGTATGCTTTCTGCAGCTGGCTCTTGTTGGTTCCCATTTTGTTGCGCCTGCGGTGAAGCCTCTGAGCGACCACAGTGGCGCGTTTGTTCCTTCCGACTCCCTGCACCACGACCCAAGGCCGCTGTGGAATGCAGTGCTGCCTTGATGGTGCCAAAAACTAGTGCGACCGGGACTGTAGTATTGACCTGAATGCGAGCTGGACCTCTATGGGTTGTGGCCAATGGTGGAACCCAAGGAGAGGTGAAACCAGGCGGTGTGGCGTCGCACTCATTTGTAACGACCTCAGGCGGTGTGGTGTCGCGCTCATTTGTAACGACCTCCGTCTGGATGTCAGCACATGGAGGTGGCTGTAAGACATCGTAACGATGCACTGGTATATCGAAACCAGGCGGCACATTCTCCGCGGCGTCTTCGCGCCTTGTTGAATTATCTTCTGCCAGAGGTAAGGCGTCTTTGGCAGGGGGTAGAGGCCACATGTCAATCATTGGTAGGACTTGTAGGGTCCTATGCTCCTCTGTCCTACCACTAGAGGCTGCAGGCACGCATGCCACCAATGGAGGAGACACTGGATGAGGCAACGGATTGGAGGCTTGCAAGGATACCTTTTGTTCTCTTTGCTTCTATGTGAACCCAAGGTTTCTGGCTTAGACATCTTGCGACCGGGATGGAAGGGTTCAGCCAGAGGTGAAAGAACGCATTGTCCCAAGAAGGGATCATGAACCCTGGCAACGCTGGACTTCATCGTCGCACCTGAGGTGTAGGCGACCGGAAAATAGGTGCCTTGGAGTCCCCAAGGTGGGTATGAGGGGGTTGGCCGCGGCGATGCTGCTTGCATGTTAGCGATTTGCCAGCCCCACTCGAAGCATGGACGCAACTCCACCGTAACGCCACTGTGAAACGACCCGCAATTCTGCATTTTTTCAACCCCACCGAGACAAAGCGACCCGCTTCTATCCTCAGGATGATCACCCTGGTATCTGTTGACCTGATCAATCATTTGACCCATCCGCTTGTGCAGAAGATCATCACCTCGACCAGCTAGAACCTGGTTGCTTGCTGCATCCGTGGAGTGAGCGGCATCATTGACCTGGACGTTGCCAAAGCGTACACGTCCATGGTCTCTTTGACTTGACGTCCCAGCAGCACCCTTCTTGCGACCATAGAACCCGTGCTGCCTATCATCGCGTCTCCGCTCGCGATGCCTCTGTTCGCTGCCTCGGTTACGACTTGGATTACGACCATCACGACCGTGTGTGCCGCCACCATTGCGGCTGTCATGCCTTCCATGCCGGCTGTTAGCTCCATTGCTACCATCATGTCTTCCTTGCCGACTGTTTGACCCATGGTTGCCATCTTTGTTGCTCCCTCCTCCGTTTCTATCACCGTGATCGTGCCTTGGCTGCTGCAGATCATCATCTGGAGGTGAGGAGAGGGGCGGAAGAGCTTGGACCTCAGTAATCTCGATCGCGACCTTGTAATACAGGGAGAGGTGAGGTGCACCCGATTCTGGAACTGAGGTGAGCTTGTCTACTGGGATCATATCCGGGTGCAGGCAAGTAGCAACAACTCTGAATATGGCTACATTGGCTTTAGTCTCTGTTTCAGGTGCCATTGCGATGATGTTACATGACGACCCAACAATGATGTGAGCCGTGGAGAGCGACCAGAGATGGGCAGGAATTCCTTTCATTGTAATCTGCACTTTGTAGCGCAATGGCAATGATTCAGCTTGCTGTAAGCGACTCCAGCGCTTGACTGTAAGATGAAACCGTGCCACCGGCAGGCAAGTTGACCTCAGGACCCTCATCAAATCTGCCGGCTCCTCAAACATGATGAGCCAGTCCTCTGGCTGATAAGCATGGACTGCAACGGCTTTCGGCGAAACCTTGAAGAAACGCCAAAGGTGATCCTTGATTTCTGCGACTGAAACCTCCCGCCGGCAGCCTCCCACCACAGCGAGAAGGGCCCTGGATAGCGCAAGTTCATTGGAATCGACTTCAGGTGTACGAGGCAGCACACAAATTTCTCGTTTGACCCTTCCTTTCCAGGGCCGCCATGGTTGTGGAACAGCATCATTAGTAATCAGTCCGGGCTCAGGAAATGGAAGCTGCGGTGGTGGTGATGGAGCGTGCTGCTGCGGCGGCGGTGGGCGCTGCGGCGGCGGTGGTGGTGGGTGCTGCGGCTGCGGTGAGGGAGGGCGCTGCATAGGTGGTGGTGAATCCACCGCGTGGCGCATGCGCTTGGGCGGTTCGCGCTGTGGTGAGCGACGGTAGTTCATGCCGGACGGAGCAGTGGCTTCAGTTCTCCTTGAGCTTCGGGCGAGCTCGGCCTCCTTGCGCCGGCGTTGCTGCGTCAGGATAACGCGGGCGTCCACCTGCGGCCAGGCTGAGCGACCAGCAGGTGGTGGAGGGAACTCATCTCGCGACCATGCGACCTCTGTGTGCGAACACGACCTTGCGACCTCAGCCATCTCCTGCTTCCTGTGCGACCTGGGTTGTTCATGCGCGAGCCGAGCTCGGACCGGACGAACACTCGGCCGAGCGGCAGCGCGTGGGGAACGCGGCCGTGTGCAATCCGCCGCATGATGCCCAATTACTTTGCAGTTGAAGCAGCGCGGTTCGGACCGGCAGTCCGCTTTGACGTGATCCGGCGACAGGCAATTAAAGCACTTGCCGACGAGGTTCGTCGGAACCGGCTTGCCCTGCACTGATGACGGCGAGGGGGGAGGTGAAGCTTTGCGCTTGAGTGTCTTCTTCCGCTGGACCAGCTGCTAGCCCTCCTCCGCGTCCACCACAGCTCCAGACGGCGGCCCGATGATTGGCTCTCCCTCGGCCCTCCATGGCCTGCTCCGCGGCCGGCGAGGAGGGGATCGCCTAGCATCAGCCATGAACCCGCGCTGCCTGGCGGTGGAGGGTGAAGACGATCCAGCACGAGGCGAACTTGGTGGGGACGAATCCAAATCTGCGACCTTGCCCTTTCCTTTGGTGACCATCACACCAAGCTCCCTCATTCGGCGGGCGAAACTCCCCTCGGACGAATCAGATCCCGCCATGGAGGCGTCCTCCCACAGGTCGTCGATGGCCGGCCCCGGATCTGCTCCCAGAGCCACCACGGACGCCCAGGTCTGAGCTCCCGAGGCGCACGCGGCGGTGGTGGACGCGACCGTAGCTGCGGGAGTGGAGGAAGGGGGCCGAGCCGGGCGGGGACGAGAGGGCGAGTCCAGCGCCATGGCCGCCGGCGGGGGGGAGGCGGGGAGGGGCCGACGGGTGTGGCCCCATCTAACCCTGTCAAACCATATTTTACACAGCATCAACAAGATTTCACGGGTTTGACAGGGTTAGATGGGGAACCTAGTGCGAACATTGGACAACTTCGACATTAGTTCCAAGGTGAAGCGTAAGTGTGCTCTACTCAAAAAGTGTATATACAGGGTATTTGTAAAGCACACCGCATTGAAACAACTTTTTTGAAGCGTAAGTGTGCTCTACTCAAAAGTGTATATACAGGGTATTTGTAAAGCACACCGCATTGAAACAACATTTTTTAGTAGACGAACAGAAGAGAAATGAAGAGTCCATATCAATGGACAAAACCAGGGTTCATATGAAAATGAAATGGATGCGTCTCAGCCTTTGGATCATCTCACGGAGTTACACGATTAGTTGTTCCGTACTTCTGCCTCATACACAGGCTGTTCATTACCCTTAGGAAGCAAAATCATTGCTCCTGTCATCACTAGTTACAGGTGGGAGACACAAATCTCCTAAGAACTAACCTAAACGACGAACATACCAATGACTCATACAGCAAGGCATATTAGGCATATTAGTCACTCATGTCAAGGACGAGCAGCCGCTCGCCAGGCTCGCATGACATGCATCAAGATGCAATCACAGGATCCGGTTGGCAGTAGCTACCTATTCTGCTGTAACATTATGTACGAAGATGCAAGTCATCAGTTTGAGAACTCACAAGGCTTAGAAGTCTTAACGATCAAGCTGCAGTCTAGCTTTGGCCATGACTTAGAAGTCCCAAGTCCCAACGATCAAGCTGCAGCCTAGCTTCACCTATAGCTTTATAAATCCCATCGATCTAGCTGCAGCCTAGCTTCGGCCATGGCTTAGAAGTCCCAACGATCTAGCTGCAGCCTAGCTTCGGCCATATCCTTCTGCGCCTTCCTCCGTCGGTAGAAAATTGGGCAATCTCGACTGCAATAATTTTACCAACATAGATTTTTGAGTTAGCGAGCGAAGAAATTTAGAGCGAACGATTGAAGCGTGGGCATGATCAACAGTTGAGATTTGAGAAGAGTAAACCTTGTGCAGAGAACATCCTGATGTAGTCTCAAGCTCTGAAACTGCAGGTGTTGAAGATTAATCTGTCAGTAATCATCATGGACAAATAGTGCTTCAGAACATAACAGGATAATAGACTGCACCATTTGCTACTGATTTGCAGTATAACTCTGCTTCTCTTCCTTTGCAATGTGAACAAAGTGTCTGATTGGCACCACTGCAGGGTAAAAATGTAGCAGAAAAGGTAAGGAATTTATAGCATTGAGTGCATAGATTCTTGCATCAGCTATAGTGCAAGAGTTACCTGATAACAGCTTCGCATCCTAGACAAGTTAATTGTTTCTTTGCAAATTTCATTATCCCGCTATTTGATGGAGTCGATATTGAAACAGCTCTGGTGTGACTTCCATGAAGCAATTCTTTACTGGCATTCTTCAGAATTGGCTCGAAGATCCTCAATAGTGGCTGAAAAATAGCAGAACATGGTCAGCACGAGAAGGGGGCAATGTGCAGCTTTGAGTATCAAGGTAAGAGTTCTGGACAAACTTTGCTAATTTGGTTCTCCAGGTAGTACTGAGGATCAATGGGTATGTTATTGTCCAAGACATAAATTGGGTCTTCTGACTTCTCATAAGCCTGCACCCAGAGATAAATGTATCAAGCTCTAGCAACTGTTACTGCTATCACAGAATAAATGTGGAGTAAAGACGAATTTACCTTTGCCCCTTTTGCTGCTTTAATTATAACATAAGGAACACGGTCACCAACAGTGGGTGCAGTAGCAGCGTCCCTCTGCCCAAGAAAACCAATTTTTGTAAGGATCATGAATCAAGTGTTTAATTCCTTAACATGTTAACTGAAGATAAGAACCACATGGAAAAGATCAAGTGTTCATACCTTTCGCATCCTCTCAGCAAGCTCGACATGGGCAGATTTTACAGCATAGTCTTCTCCAGTTTTTGTCAAACCCTACGCATTAAAAAGTTAAAGTGAAGCACAGCACAGAGCCATTCTGCAACAGCAGTGGTGTCAGCTTTACATGTATTCTTGGCTGGTTGGGTACTAATTCACCTTTGTTATCACTAGAAGGGACAAGTCCACACGATTCATCAATAAATCAGATATGGTGTTTTGACATACTGAACTCCCCAGGAACATCTCAATCAATTAGTATTTTATGAAGGCACTCAGTTACGAGGTTCTTGACCAATAAACAGTTATCCCTTCTAACAGTTTCAATACCTGCAGGCAGAGTTACAAGAGATGTTAAAGCAGGAATCAAGATCACCAGTCAGACAAACAATATGAATAACTAATACCTTTTGTATCCATTTTGTCAAATTTCTCAGGATTTGTCCAGTACAAACCAGCATATCTCTTCTTGCTGATCAATAGGTAGGGAAAATAAACCTTCTCAAACTCCAGCTTGATGGGCTGCAATAGAGATGTCAAAAGCAACACAAGTCAAGAGTTAAGAAGAAAAGCAGAACATTAAACCAAGAGAGGCCTCATTATAGGACAGACCAACTAAGGAGATTTATTCGAGCCACTTGAAACTATATAAAGGCCTAATAGAGGAAGGTATTATGCACAAATTAGACCATTTGTAATACTCACAGGACAATTTATGGTAATGCCTAGGGCAGTATCCAAACCAGGATTTAAAATCAAATTTCTTCTATCATCCAATTAGCTCTGCTTATTTTTGGCCTCTCAGGGCATTGTATGTGAACAGTTTCTATCATTAATAAAATACAAAGGCGTGCAGCTCTCCTACATGTTCCAGAAAGAAAAAATATACTATATAGTTCTCGTTATTTTTTTCTCTTCGGACAAAATAATCAGACAAAGCATTTCCTGTATTGGAAAAATTCTATTTCAAAATGCTGTATTCGAAAAAAAATCTATTTCAAAATGCAATTAAAAGCATGTCAGATAATAACATTGCAGTTTTCTTGGCTTAAATTTTGTATTCTACCCCTAGAGCCATGCTGCAACTGGTTACCTTAGTAAATGTTCCACTAATATAATCTGCAGCTTCTCTTCCTAATTTCATGGCTTCTTCAACCGTCGAAACACCAAACTGTTCCATTACAGAATCAGTATCTCCGTAAACTACCTGTAAGCCAACAATCAGTTGTCAGTTATGCAAATCATCAAAATATAAGCAGAAAAGGATCTTAAATCACAAAGGGTGAAGTAACCAAGACTAGAGCAAAGATATCATCTTGGATAGTGGTCAAAACGGTTTAACCAATGATATAAGGTGCGCTATTATCCTTTGAAGACATTATATTGGACGCTATACAGGCTTACAACTGAACAAACACACTATACAACAAACATATGCATGAAAAGGGAAGGCGTTACATGTAAAATGGGTAAAAACAGAAGATGTTGAGTTTGTAATTTCAAGCAGGAAAAGTAACAGAAGATACTGGAAAATTGTCTTAATACAAAGACCCAGGTGACTGGTACTTCACCTCTGCATTATGCTCATAGCCTCCTTGTGCTGTGAACTTATCTTCAACAAGCTTCTTTGTATGTTCAATCATTTGTCGACCTGTGTGACAAAAGCACTCTATTAATCAACCGTTCGTCTGATTTGTTAGTGTAGTACACAATGGATTTGTTCATTATGTTATATCCAGAGCTGCCTACCATAGCTGGTCACACTTGACGAAATCTCTAAACAAGGTAATTGACCAACAGTCGCTCCGGTAAAACCATAAACTGAGTTTGCACTAATCTGAAACCATTCTACAATAACATTATTCCAGAAGTTCAAATGTGCAGTAACACAGGCTTAATGGAATTAAGGGGCAAAAGTTACGAAAGTACTTTCAAGGCAAGCTGACGACCATCAAGAACAGCTTTTTCAAATGGATCCTTTGCTTCCTGAAGTGGTTGGTAACTTTGAAACAAATTCCATGTGTTTCACAAATATCAAGCATTTACAAAAGCAAAACATCTTCTCAGACAAGGGAGAAAATACCTTCAAATCAGCTTTTGCCCTTTTACGAGCAGCCAATAATTCTTCAAGAATTTCAGGAAGTATGCCCTGATATTGACACATCTTCACAATTAGCAAATATACCTTTTGTAAGCAATACATTTTTTCATAATAGGAAGCAATTACCTTCTGAAGCTCTGATTTAACAAATATTTCACCAGATGGAGTTCGATTGAGGCTTTCTGGTGGTAAGTTGAGTTTACGAGCATCCTCAGGAGGCACCTTCAAGAGTAATAAAATACAAATAACCAGTCATATCAGAGACAAATGTTTTCAAGATATGCAGTAGTAGATTTAAACATAAGTATCTAAAGGCCATTACCAAAGTACAGTAGCAGAGGTTATATGCCATCATGATGGATGGGTACAAAGAAGCAAAGTCCAAAGTTGCAATGGGCTTTTCATAAAATCCAGCTCTTGCCTCCAAAACCTAAAAAGTGAACGAGATATAAAAAAAATCAGAATTCCCGGGTACAGGGAGATTAACGTAAAGTTTTAATTATAACTTTAAAATAACTGTGTAAGATACGCTAATGAATGTTTCCTTTCCTACCAGCTGGAATGACAGTGTAGAATTTGACATAATTATGTCTCTTTAGTTGTAAACTCTGAATAAGTATTCCACATGCATCACAAAGAGGTTTTGCATGGACTGATGATAATGTATCAGTCATTTGAAAGAAAAAAATCATAGTTTCATAACAACTATCTATACCCTCAGCACGAAAATAATAATAATTTAAAAAAAAAACTCTAAACCCCCACTTCGGCTAGAGTGTAGTTTAAAGTTCATGTCATGCCAAATGGATATATTCAGTAAATGTAACTTCATGCTTTGGCGTGTTCTGAACTCTGTTCTAGACCCTCACTTTTGCAAATAGACAGTAGTCTAAAGTTTGTGGCATGCTAATTAGGTATATTCTAGTAAGTGCAATAAGTGTAGCTCACTGCATGCTATGGTCTGTTCTGAACACAGGTCTCCCCCACTTTATTTTGTTGTTCGACCTTGTATCTTTCTAACAAACTGGCAATGAATTCCTTCAGGTTTATAAATGCAACAGCTCCTGAAGAAACATGACCGGCGAAACCAACATCCATTGAAAAATATATATATAAAAAAATGAGCTAGGGACCATCGGATCATTTCCATAACTTACAGTTGCACCCTCAAAGGTATCTTGCCCCGACCCTTGACCCTTTATATTTGGTATAACAAGGTTTTTCTGTTTTGCTTTCCTGAGTAGTTGTGAGAGGACCTGAGGAACAAAAGAAATTGTTGTTAGCGCGCGAGAGTTGGGTATATTCGACAGCAGGATTTGCGCAATAGTTGAGTATATTCGACAGCAGTATCCCACCTTAATGCTCTGACCCCTCGACAGCAAAAATGAAATGGGAACTCCAGTGACCCTTGCCATTTCCACATAGTTGTATATATACATCAGTTTATCTAATAGTCTTTGTGGAAGATAAGCATCCTGTGGTAAAAACAACACCGAAAGTTAAATCAGATCTGAAACAAGCTTCTAGAAAAGGCTACAAATCAACTTCAACGAAAATATTTATTTGAACCACAAGCCTTTGACGAATAGTACAGTCTAGCTAATAGCTAAGCCACTTGCAACACTGGCGGAGCGTGACCCAGAAGCAAGCGGTAGCTGAAAACAGCTTTTGTGCTTAATTACATGCTAAACAATAATGCATAAATTATCACTGGATGGATACATATATGAAGAACAATTACACATATATTACATTCCAGTGTGGCCTTTGAGATCCTCCAGCAGTGACTACGATCTACGAGATCTGCTTGCCAGTACACAGTTGAAAAGCAAATCTGACATACTGCGAACATTCTTTGAAACCTTGCAAACACCGCTTTCTTGAACAGTTTTAAATTTACAGTTTCAGAATGTACTCATATTGTGATCAGGCAAGACTCATAAGTTATTACCGAAGCTAAAAGACATCGGTAGAAACCTAGAATATGCCATCCTCTAATATTATGTTTTTAGTCTCCACTGGTGACACTAGGTAGCATTGAACAAATTTTCGGGCTGGTAAAAAGATTCCCTCGCCTGCTCCCAGGCCAAAGCACAGCTAAAGGCCCGGCCCAGGTCACAACGAGGCCACTGTGTAAGGGTTTTCTTGACCTGCGTGAGAGGCCACTGTATAATGAAAAGGCTGTCTAAATGCTCCATCAGCAAAATGCCTACAAGTAACCAATATGCTCCATAGAAAAAGTCACTAACTCTAGTTTAAAATATAAACACAAAAGAAAAGGTTAAGGGACCTTCAAGCAATAAACTGCCAACCGCCTTCGTGTCTCAGAGTTCCCATTTTGAAGATCAGATATAATTGAATGGTGAACATCCTCTTTCTGCTCAAATTCCAATATCAATGCAAGGAAAGGGAAGGGTTCTCAATATAAGGCAAAAACGTTAAGTGCAAATATTGTTAACAACACTAACAAAGATGACTTTGATATAAAAAAAAATATAAAACTAAAGGAACACCAATTTTACAAGAGAAATATATGCAATCGAAACTATGGAGACAACACCTATTCCTTAAAAGGGAACTAATAATTACTCATTTTCCCAACAAGAGAGACCAATCAAACACAAGAAAAGTTCAAATAAGAAGTACAAGCATGATTGCTGATACATTAGAAGACAGCAGCTTAAGGCATTTGAAATGCCCAGACTTACTTGTTCCCCAAGAAAGTGTGCAGATACAGCGTTCAACGAATAAGAACTCAGCTTGTAATCCCTCTGCATAGCCTGAAAATTTTACACATAATATATATAAAGAGATAGATGAAATAATTGGAAGCAAAATAACGTCATACAATCAAGAAAATAATAGAAACTGGTTTAATTTTTCATGTAAAATGTAGCTCGCAACCTGCAGAAGATCAAATTGCACTCTTCCCTCCACAGTTACATCTTTACTTTCACGCATACCATATTGCCTGGAAAAGTATAATTAGAAACATCAGCTTTGATTGGCGGCACTGAACTGGTGATACTAGAAAAATGTCAAAGAATACTAGAAAATTTTCTGGTTGGCATGACCGAAAACTGTAGAAAAAATTGGCAGCACTTTAGAAAAATACCAGAAAACTGTTCCAGTTTTATTGCTCTCTTGGCTATAATGAGACTACCACATTATATACGAAATTTTCTGGTTGGCAGCACTAAACTGGTAATAAAGGCAAAATAACACAGAACAGAAAGAACAAAAAAAAAATACAGACTAAGGACAAGGAAATAACCTGGAGGAAAAGGTGGTATCACGTACGCGAACACGGCTATTTCTGATTCGACCAAGTATTGGAAACTCCACTATCTTAAGAACCTCAGCTCTCTGCAAATGTATGCCATGTTTTACTAAGATGTGGTCTGTTGCCAAGTTGGCCAAAAGGAATGAATGCCATACATTCACAAAAGTTATCATACCTCAATAAGGTAAGGCAAGTCAAATTTGCAAATATTGTATCCGATTGTGATATCAGGGTCTACTTCACGTATAAAATCCTGCAGATTTCCAATAGCAATCAGCTTACTTTAAATCTAACCTGTGTAGCCAGAAACTGTATTCAACTTTGGCAAGATTTAAGAAAAGTATTTGCAAGGGAGAAAACATAATATCCTTCAATCCTGGAGCATGAATATCTTTCAACCAAACGTCGAGTAGATTCAACTGAAACTGAACACTCCAAATACAACATACCCTCCAAGCAAGTAGAATATCTCTCTCTGTTTCAAATGACATGACATCGACTCCGACAATGGGAGAGCATGATTTAAGAGTCATGACATTTCGGACAAAAGGTTGGCCTTCGCCTTGAAGTGTGACTAGGTTAGCTATCTATTTGAATTGAAAGAAGATAGTTAAAAAACAATATGAAAAAATTGAATAATATTAAGTATCAGAAGCATGAAGATGGAAAAATCAACCTGAATAACAGGATCATGAGATGGTTCTGGGAAATGACCTTTGCGACCAGCACATTCAATATCAAAACTTAATATGCGAAATGGGGCCATCTAGGAATATTCTCCTTCAGCAGCATGGCTTACCAGATCAGAGTATCTGTTAGATGCGTTAAGGGAAGACTAACAGAGTAATAGCTAGTTTAGCAACTGGGATACAGCCATTCAAGTAGGATAGAAGGATACAGACAATCTAACTCTAGCTGACAATAGGACATGACACGGGCTGCTTTCCTGTATTTCCCAGCAGGAACTTCAATCCAGTTGCCACCCACAATGTTGCAATCAATCATGAAACGAAGGGCAAAAAGAATGTTGCTTTCGTATGTCAAGAAAGACTTTGAACCAAAGCCTTCAATTGTAATACCCCTTTCTAGGATGCCTATAATGTGCAAATGTAAGTAAGCCAGTACTTAGCACAAACATCAATAGTAACTTTGAAAGATTAGAATAAGGCAGAAATAATGTAAGGATAATAAAACACAATATTCTTTTGATATGCAATCAAAACAATTAATAGATTATCCATTGGAGATAACGAGTGAGGTAATTCTGCAATAATGAAAAACAATAATTGGATTGTCTCTGAAGGTGCCACTGACCTCGACAGCTAGCAACCATTGTAGGCAAAGCGACCACAATCTTGAGAAAAGGCTGGGACTGATGTGGTTGGTAATGCATAATTGTCTGCTTCTGCACAAGCTCAACTCTCTTCACGAACCTTGGCACATTGCTACTCCTGTTTGACTCCTTCATCCTCCCCTGTAGTACATTCATTAGGAGAGCATATAAGGAAAAAAATACTGCTTGTTAATGGGATTAAAGACTCAAGTAAAGACGTGATCATAATTACAAACCTCCAATGTTTGGTGAAAGCGAGAAATGTCATCAGGACCCATCCCTGACGGACAACTGATATAGAAATATGGCTCAAATCCATGCACCTGACAGCATATGCTATGACCTAATAAAGAGTCAAAGTAATAAGTAATAACACCACATGTCAGCAAAAGCTGTGTGATAAAGGATAATTCTTTAGAAAGAAATTAACCTTCTCTGGTGACACCAAAAATCCTGAGTATAGCTGCAGGACCAGATGAGTTGGGCAGCAATTCTTTGTGGCTCTCGCCAATAACATAATCTATCTCCAGCTGTTGAAAAGCTAGAATATCCAACAAAGGTAGAAGAATAACACGATCAAAGGAAGCCAGATATCCAAAATACACCTTCAATTCTTCATGCAAATTAAAAAAAAAAAAAACAGCAGTGTAACAATGTTATGGCCTGTGACACATAACTCTTAAATTCCTCATTTACGCCCATGTAATTAGTGATACCAACATGACTGGATAAACAATGCAGCATGTACAGTGTATGAGGAAGGCACAATCCATGAAATGCTTCAATATAAATTTACAATGATAACAGTCTCCATCACATCTTGCAAGGTCACGCAATTCGTGCTAATTTGAAAACTCCAGAAACACTTCGTTTGAACATTGCTTCCACGATCCAATTTGAACGTCTTTTAAGTTATATTACACAAATTGCAGAGCTGCGGACTTCATCAAACAAACTGAACTAGCACGAGACCGCCAAAATCAGGAGAACCCTATCCAATAGACACTAGATTCAGGGCAAATGGCTCCCAATGCGCCAGAGCAGTACTGAATCAAACCCTTTACAGTCACGTAGACCCCAACCAAACCAACTGGAGACCCCGAAGCCATCCGAAAATGGACCAGAGAATATAGCGCGGGAAGGGGAAAAGGGGGCCGTACCGACGGCGCGGGAGCAGCCGGCGACGAGGTCGGCGGGGAGTGGGGGCCGCTTCCACAGCGAGAGGCGGGACGCGAGGGCCTCGTCGCGCTAGAGCATCAGCAGCGCCGCCTCGTCCTCCGCCAGGATGGACTCGTCGAGGAACACGTCCTCGTCCATCATGTCCTCCTCTGCCGCCGCGGGCGCCGCCGCCGCCACCGGTGGAGGCGGCTGCGGGGTACCAGGGCCGGGTTGGGCCCTCTTGGCCGCCGCCCCGGATGCCGCCGGGGGCGGTGGCCCCCGCCGCTTGCCGCCGTGTCCGGCTGAGCTCATCGCCGGTGAGGGGAACGGAGAAGGGGCGGGAGTGGGGAAGGGGAGGCGGGAAGTGCGGGGACTGAAATTGGGGTTCCCGCCGTTGCTGGAGATGTTTGGGGCGGGTGTGTTTGGATGGATGTCTCAGACTATCTCCAACGAACAGGACGTAAAATCGGAGACCAAAACGCCAAATACGTCTTGAAAGCTTTGAAGATACGAAACCAAAAAGTGTGCATCTCCAACGGATGAGCCATTCCCAAACCCAATTCACGCTCCACCGCCGCCGGTCGCCGTCACTCGCGCCGGAGCAGGCCGCGCGAGGTCGCCGTCGCCTGCGCCGGCCCCCGCTCGCGCCGCCACATCCCCCGCGCGCTGGCGTTCGTGGAGGGGGCAAGGCAAGAAGAAGAGGACAAACAAATCTAAGTTGAGAAAGAGTTCTACTTGAGGCCAATCGAACAATTAGGAGATGAACAGATCGAATCAAGCTGAACCGATCCAAGCAGTTCGTCAATTCAGAGGGAAAAGAAAAGGAAATTCAATTCGATTATTAAGGATCCGATCCAAAGAACCAGAGGAGAAGATGGACCGTACAAAGATAACAAATACACTGATTGGAAGATGAAACAAAACAAAAAAGAAAGAAAATCCCCGCTCAACCAAATCAGAGGTAGCGGTGGACTAGTCGAGCAGAGGCAGCCGCAGCTCGCTGTCGGCGTCGTCGAGCTACGACGAGCAGAAGCAGAGACAGCGGACGTCGTGGTGGTGGCCATGGCCGTGCTCGTCGATGCCGTGGGCCTCGTGGTGGTGCCCCGCAGCGGCACGCTCCTCGGCGAGCGGAGGCTCGAGCCGCCGTCGAGCCGGAAGGAGGAGGAGGCTGCCGCTCCGGCGTCGTCCTGCTGGTCGCAGCTTGGGGCGGCGAGCAGCAGCAGCCAGGGGACGCGGCGGCGTGAGCGGAGGAAGAGGCGCGGGGCGTCTTGGTCGCGGGGCGAAGGAGACGTACTTGTGCGGCGCGGAGCGGGCAGGGAGAAAAATGGATATGCTGTTTGCGTGTTCGGTTGGGGACATGTTTTCTATGTTTTAGGATTCATTTTGTGTATAAATGACCCAATGGGTCATCCGTTGGAGACAGTCAAAGCAGGGGCGAACTGGGACGGCCACTCTTTTCGACGTGTTTGGTTTGGGGGGCGAGGCGGCCACCGTAGCGAATATTCGCTGTAATTCGGGGGCGGCTCCATCCCGCATAATCGAGCGGATGGCGTGGCCCCCGTCTCTCCCGCATGGCGCGCGAACATCAGGTGCCCTCCCGCTGCCTCGCTTGACCGCTTCGCCTCGCATCGCCCTGCTCCCCGCTTGCTTTTTTCCCTCACCTCAGACTCAGAAAAAAAAAATTTGGAAGGGCGGGCAATCGGGCAGGGGGGGGGGGGGGGGGTGCAACGGGGAAAGCTCGCCGGCGGGCAGGCCTCCTCCATCACCACCCACAACAGGAGGGCGCCCTCCTCTCTCGTCCGTCCTCCCTCCTCCAAGCTGCTTTTGCTGAGATTAGGATCCAGATCCAATCGGCTCGACCTGCTATTCCTTTTTTTTTTTCCTTTTAACACCGAATGGCTGCTTTTTTCCTTTTAACACCGAATGGCTGCTGTTCGGATGACGATGGGGCAGGGGCAATTTGGTCAGGATAGTAGAAAGAGAAAAAGAAAAAAGAAATAGAGTGCCTTTTTTTCGAATATTTCTCACCAATAAATATCTGTGCATATTATTTTATTTTTTTATTCATGAGTATTAATACTTGTGCATATTTCTTGCTTTCATGGCAACAATGGTGGTAAACTCACTACATGTGACCTTATTCATGTACTCACCACTCCATACATTCATCCAAATATAAACTGCGGCCTCGCCCTCATTCATCCCTCCAACCAAAAAAAAAAATAACTCGCCCCAGCTCTCCAATCAAACAGGAACAAAGGTGGCCTCGCCCCAGAAAACGTGACTGACCCCGCCCCAACCCATCTTGACCCTCATCCAAACACACCCTGTAGGGTTTATAATGCGGGAGGGGAGGAGATACGAAATGCGCCACCCCAACATGGTTGACGTAAAGTGGACTAATTCAATCTGCATTTAAGGCATTTATGTAGGATAGGCTTACTAATTTTGCTATTTAAGTGCTCTAAAAAAATTGATACTCCATTTAGGTTACAACGAGCACTTTTCTACCATCAGTGTTGTGAGAAAAATTGGGCCATGGGCCGTGGTGGAGGCCTGCATCAGTTGAGCAGTTTGCATGCGTTATCACCCTTTATTTTCCTTTAGTTTCTTTTGTTGGATCTTACCTGAAATTACAACAATATCGAAAAAAAAAAAACTACAAGACCTCATAATACATGCAACTAGAAGGATCCCATAAAGCAATACAAACTAGAAAGCAACCCCGCGGCAAATTGCCGCGGTGCCAAGTATTGTTAGCCTAGTAATTAAGGGTTAAGCAACTATACGGTATATGCTAACATAGTGAAAAATTTATTGTAATTTACATTTTTCTGGCTGAAGTACATATCTGAAATTACACGTGCAGAGCATGTGTTGTCCTATATTCAAAAGGTAAACATAAATAGTACCCTTACAAACTACAAAACATAGGACCACATTCATTTGAATAACGATACTACCAGTTTAATGTACAAAGGAGTTGAGGGTGTGTCCACGACTCCACGACATGAAAAATAAGGAAATAAACTAAAATGCATAGCTGATATCCATCCATAACTTTAGTAATGTAGGCTTCTTCTCCAACGGAAAGGTGATGTTTACTTGGATCAGAATAGCAAAATCCAACAAAAAGCTTGCTGCAAGGAATTATTGACTGCACAGAGTACATGGAAAAAGTTGCTGAAGGTCAAAAGCAAATGGTGAATGAATTGGGCAAAAAGGTCTTGAAACAAAATTGAGTAAAATGTCAAGAACAATAAACACTATGCCAATAGCAACAACAACGGTATGAAAGAAATAGGCAAGCTCCATCAGAGCATGAAAATGGACTATTGACACATGACACAAAAATCAGAGCCTACCATTACATCTGTATATAAGCACCAAGAACAGCAACGAAAATGCATATTTACTATGGACTGAACAACAATATATGGAATAGCACGCCAGGACAGGGAAAAATAGCATAATCACAGGTTTCTTTAGCCTGAACCGAACATTAGGTAAAAGATGTATGAAGAGGTAAAACTCCAAGCGATGTATTAAAGAAAAAACTGTTGAGCTGCAACCTGTGCATTGGCATATAGAGAAACTAATACTAACATAAGTTATATGCTTATATGAACTTAGGAGATTTAATGGCTCGGCCTGTACATGTTAACATAAACTGTTTTCCTGTATGGAGAGGTTGGAGAATACTAACATGAGCAACACAACCTTTTCTCCCTCTTTCCAACGACTTCCTTTAGGTTACCGCATATTTCAAACTTTGTTGTCCTTTCCACTTACTTCCTCTACTCATAATAGACTAACTCCAATTTGACATGAGTATTTCGGCATATTTATTATTTCTTAACATTCTTTGTCAGACCTACATAACCCATAAAAGATATTTAGCTGCCAAAACACTTCAATGATTTTCTACTTCGGCTTCAAGCCAAGAAATCTGCTTTCACTCGGCTACAATTTGCAAATCGAGTGCAACTCCACTCGATTCAGAGTCCACAGAATAAGTTGATTCTTGTGCAATTCATGGACAGGTAAAACATCAATTGCGGATAGCATGTGAAACTCGATGATAATGTATCTCAATCCCATTGAGAAGAGAAGATTGTCTAGTTTAGTTATAATGAAAGAACGGGGTAATAGTTAACGATAGACAGAAGTATGTATTCAGAATGCAAAAAGTTAAAAATTAAAAGATCATGTGCAGATGTTTACAGAAACTGAAAGAATTACCTTAATCCTACAGTCTCGGAATTCCTCGGCTGCTTTACTTAGGCAAGGAATATCCTGTTGTGCAATCCAGTGACCTGCTACAACCATCCCACAGTGGGCATATCCCTGCACTAAGTTGGACACACGACCTTCTTGCACTACAATATGGTGGAATGGAACCTCTGCACTGCCTAACCCTGATAGCCCCATGAATGAAAGGTAGAAATCATTTTGTACCTTTATCATGAACAATTGTGAAAGTGGGCTTCAGGAGCAGAAGATAACAGAGTTTCAGCCAATTGCGGAAGGTCTTGGTCCATATAGTCTGGAGCAAATGATCAGTTATTTATCTGCCCAAGTCCAACTTGGCATGATAAGTTTCAGCACATAATTGACAATGCAGAATCGATTGATATCAACTTACACACCCTCCCCTTGGATTTCTTTCTAAGATAGTTGAATATACGCCAAATTCATAAACATATTGTACGGCTTATTCAAGAAATACATGCTAGCCTCATACATCTGAGTCGCGAAATCAGCTCAAGCGTCACCTTATGCCCATCCAGAGGTACAGTATGGCTTCCGGCATACTCATGCTGTATATTTGCCTGAAATAGTAAACTGATGTGATACTCATGCCAAATAATTAGTCCATCTACATCATGACGAAAAAAAGGGCAATAGTACAACAAAGAAAAGGTTTGGACGAAATTCATGAGTACTTATTGTTCTAGGATGTGTACAATATTGTGTGCTGCTCAGGAAATTGGCATCTTTTTCTAAAGCTAGGTATCAGGTTGAGAAACAACTATCGCTTCACTTTATATTTTTGGAGCCTAATTAAATGAAGTAGGGTCGACACCTGGAGAATAATTTTGAGACTGCCAATTCAATAACAGCGGAGGAGTGGGAAGGAGCAGTGGTGGAGCAAACCTAGGAGGGGGTCGGACGGAGTCACCTCGCGAGCATGGTAGCTGTCGGGGCAGTCCTTGCCGTGACGTCCTCAACCCTGAATCAAGCACGGTGGAGGAGGCATCCGAAGGAGGGGCGGCAGGACGGAGTACGCAGCGAAGCAGTGGGAGCCGCCGCCGGAAGAAGTTCTGCTGAGGCCGCCGTTGGTGCCGTGGCCATGGTCGACGGGGAGGACGGGGCCTGATGCGGGGCGGAATTCCATGGACATGGGGGACCGGTGCTGTTGGGAAGCTCGCGGCGTAGGGGAAGCAGGGCGGCCGGCGAGATGGGGGGATCGGGGAGGAGATGGACTCTGGCGGGGGTGCCGCGGAGAACATAGAGAACGAAGGGGCGGAAGTATCGGGAAGCAGGTCGACTTCTCGACCGCGTGGCTGTCAGGGAGGAGGCAGGCAGGCAGCCCTGCGGGGACGAATGGCTAGATCAAGACCAGCTAGGAAATCGGACGGTCAGAGACCGTGCTAAGTGTGAACAGTATTTTAGAACAGTAGAAGGTGGGCCCCGTCGGGAGAAACTATAATCTTATTATTATGATACAGATGGAGAGCAAGGCCAAAACTAAAACCCCCTTTGGAACGCAGGACTTTTACTGTACAGAAATTTCACAGGAATCAGTTGACTATTCACAGAAAAAACGTAGGAATAAGAAAAAATCCCGCGTTCCAAAGGGGGCCTAAAGCTTTTTTTTTGTAGCAAGTAAATATTAGCGATTCGTGAATCTCAAGACCACCCGGCTGGAGACGCTCATAGGGGTAGGAATTGCGTGCGTGTGTTTATAGCGATGAGTACTCATTCGTGTTTATGAGTGTCTTCGTATGCACTGTGTTTTAAAAAAAAGTAATGTTAGCAAACGCAATCAAAATAATAGTTTTTTGAACAACTATATTATATCTTCTCCTCGGCCAAAACAAAAAATATTCTCAAAAAGTAGCCCTCTAACAGCCCCGGGCCTTCAAAATGCATATATATGATGCCGATAAGTTCCCTACATATATATGTTCACTAGAAATCCTTTGCTCCTAGCTTTTCTTTCTGTTCACCCCATGAGGTTTTGCACCGTTTCGTTTACGAGTAAATTACTTATTTCCTCTCATTCTAAGAGCTCATCCCTTATCTGCCTTTGAAAAGACCTACTTCCCATACATACCCAATATTTGAAGCTCAATCCCTTTGGTGCCCTTTTTCGTTTACACGTCAGCAAAGCCTCTTTTTACCGTTTCATTTGTAACTTCAAAGCGTTAGTTTTTTCCAAATGCCCAGCATGCCCTCGTCTCTTTCCTCGACCAGGCGAACGATGGATAGTTTATTCGGATCGACACCGAACGAAGCAAAACAGAGGGAAAAATTCACCGCCGCCTCCGGCCCGATGGGGACCTCGCCGGCGCCTGACCCCGACCAGAGCCGAACCCTTCCTCTCTCGGTGCAGATCCTCCTCTTGGTGACGTTCCAGCTGCTGTTGCGCAGGTGCGCTGCGCGGCTCCGCCTAGGGTTGCCCCCCCTGTTCCCGTTAGTTGGTCCCAGGTAATCGCGCTGGCCGTCCATTGGATTCGTTCCTCCCATCCTCTACAACAGGTAGACGATGCTGCTTGACTTCGTTCTATCGATTTGTTCATGGAGTGCCTGCGTAGCACCATGGTAGATCGATCTACTACTGGAGCTTGCTCTCTGAAAGCAAAATTAATTGGGGAAAAATGGTTTTGGCAACCCAAACAGGTTCAGCCATTCTTGCAGTACAGAAAACACGATCAAATCGAAGATTGCTTGAATAGCCATCATAATTTTGCCTTGGTAAAATATTGAATTTCAGATTTGACTTGATATAACACTCCTTCAATACAGCGGGAGCTGCATTAGCACTGACTCATCTCTCTGCAAGTCTGTATTCAAGTGTAAAACCAGATTTGCATCTCTAATTTAATTTTTGAATGTGGTTCGAATGATAATTATTAAATCTGAACCAAATGAGAGCAACTAAGAGATGTATTGAATTTTGATCAGTTTGAGGGCAAATAAGGGATGTCTTACTCAAGGGTAAATTCGTCCATATAACAAAAACTAATAGCAGTAGATGAAAAAGGACATAAAAGGGATAGAGCTTCAAAATTTGGGTACACAGTAGAACTAGGCATTTTTGGGGGCATATAAGGGATTAGCTCTTAGAATCGGGGGAAATAAGTAATTTGCTCTTCGTTTACAATGTACCTCATGTCTCTAATGAACACTATCATACCAAATTGCATCGTCTCCTACCATACGCCCGCGCCAATCCAACTATACCCATGACAATGAAGATCCCCACCCCCACGCCTACGGCAATGAGCACGACCATCATCACCCCTACCACTGCGTCCGAAAACATTGAGCCGCAGCTCTCTGCCGCCGCCTGTGGTGGCTGCGGCCCCGCATTGGAGGCAGGGCGCCGCTGCTGCTGCTGTCCCAGCTCGACGTCCACAAACACGCCGCTGTGATGCACGCCCGGCGGCGCCGGCTGCGGATGCACGGTGTTGGAGGGACGCGGGTGCTCCGGATCGACGCGGCCGAACTCGCCCGACGGCAGCGGCGGCGCCGACGGCGCCGGCGTCGGAGGAGGGCGCGGAGCTCCCGAGGGAGGGCGGATCAATATCATTGTGAACACTGAACACAACGTTTCCAAGAAAAGACATAATTAGGCAAGACACAGCTTCCGTCCATTCAACTGGCTGCGTCATTAGTTAAAGGGTTATTTAGATTGGTGCCATTACAATTTTCACGGAGTTAAAATATGCCATCGCAAAGTTCGAAACCTGGTTGGTGCCCTTACAATTTTGCCTCTGTTAGAAATATGCCACTATGTACGTCTGAAGCTCCGACGGGCCCACCTGCAGGCCATCGTACTTCCGTATAGACCAAAATGCCCTCGTTTGTGCCTCCATTGCTGCTCTATTTCGACACACTACTCGCGCCGCCATCTGCTCGCATGCGCTGCCCGCAAGCGTAACGCATCTCGGCGGCGGTGACGACGGCCTGATCTACTTTACTCCGGCCCCAAGGATCTGCTACCTGCGGCCTCAAGCGTCAGTTCTCATCAGTCGCTATCCCCCAACACCTGTACAATTATATCACTGCAATCTTGACAAGTAATGCAATGTTCGTCAGTTCAAGACATGTGCTTTCTTTCATTCATAGCAGCAACTCAGTGAATCATTATAAATTGATGAGAAATCTGCATTTTATTTCATCCATATCATCAGTTCAGCACATCTTGCAGACTAGTGCGATCATCAATCCTAGGATACAACCTACAGCTACACCAACAACACATGATTTCCTCCTTCAGTTCACAAATCTGACCACTCGACATGCCAATGTCATTATCCAACACAGCAGGTCCTTCCAGGTCCCTATGGAGGCGTAGGTAGTTCCTGTACTCCTCACCCATGAATAAGTCACAAGTTGTTGCATCATCCTGCATATAGCCAAATTACCTAGAAATTGCAATTAATTGAGAAAGCAATGTTCAGGAATGCAAAAGCTGAAGCTAGCTAACCTCGATGTTGTTTGGGCACTTGTAGAAAATTTGATTGTAGCTTCTCGGTTGCTTGATCCTGAGCTTAATCACCCGCACATTACAGTCTGGGCAACGAATCAGCGGTAGCTCCTTCTTGCCGTAGCTGCTCGAACCGGAGGACGCCTTCATGGGATTGCCCCATATTCGAGACTGGGCCATGGTGCCGTGGCGGCTGCTGGTGAGTGAGACGCTTGAGGCCGGAGGTAACAGATCCTTGGGGGCAGAGCAAGTAAATCAGGCTGTCACCGTCGCCGCCGCTGAGATGCATTGCACTTGCGGGCGGAGCATGCGAGCAGATGGCGGCGCGAGTGGTGGGTCGAAACAGAGCAGCAACGGAGGCACAAACGAGGGCATTTTCGTCTATACAAAAGTACGATGGCCTGCAGGTGGGCCTGCCAGAACTTTAGACGTACATAGTGGCATATTTCTAACAGAGGCAAAATTGTAAGGGCACCAACCAGGTTTCGAACTTTGCGATGGCATATTTCAACTCCGTGAAAATTATAATGACACCAATCTAAATAACCCTTAGTTAAAACTACCAAACAATTCAAAGGCAACACTGCGTAGGGGGCTGGAGCACTAGAACAACCCTAGGCCCCCCTTTTTTTGATAGTACGAATAATTCATGTTCCAGATAACATGCAGGAAATGGAACCCATGGACTCTTATGAATCTGCCCATGCCCCGATGGGTTGGTGACTTGGTGTTCGCTCCCTCTTGCTCCAAGACGATCGGTGGGGATTGTCGGTAATCGGTTGGTGCCTGCTCTTGTACCAAAAAGGGGAACATCTTGCTCGGAAGTCGGAACGGAAGGGCGGGAAGGGGAGGGAAGCTTCGGGCGCGCGCCTGTTCTTGCTACGCGGCGGCGGGTGTAATTTTTACAATTTGGCTTTTTTTGAAAAAGTTTATCACAAATGGACCCCTGGGAAAAACATGTCCAGAAATGGACCCTTTTCTGAGCGCCGTGTTATTTGGCGCTCAGGTTGAACACCTGGGCGCCGCAACAATTGGCGCCCACCACTGCCACGTCAGCTGGAGGGCACGCGCCCATTCTGCTGACCTGGCAGGGGGTGAGCGCCGGAATATATGGCGCCCAGAGTATGAGCGCCGCACCATTTGGCGCTCACCTCCGGGCACACAAAGGTCCCCTATTTCTTTCTCCTCTTCCTTTTTTTTTTACTATCAATGTCACCTTTCTTTTTTTGACTACATGGTCCTTGGATGCCCTGCGTGTTGCTGTAGATGCAGTGATTGTGGTCCTTTCATTGACACAGTAATAAAAGGAGAAGAACACCCCATGGTTTTATCATTGAGAAGCATAGGATGCTCCGCGTTGTCTGATGCAATCATGGTGCGCTGCCTCCTTTTACTGTGGTCGTGCATGCGATGCCCTGTCTGTCCGGAGTGTAGTGACTGATTGTGGCCCTGCCTCCATTAGTTGCATACGCTGCCTGCCACCAGTGACAACGAAACAAGGGCCGCATGCGCTGCGTGCTTTTTATTGTGGGCCTGTCTCGATTAGTTGCATGTACGTAAAGGACTGGTCCGCATTCATAGCAACCAGACAACGAATGGACATGAAAATAATAAAAGCAGAAGAACCCGCCTTCAACATTCATACTTAGGACGCAACATACATACAATGAGGAGGGAACAATGGCGTGTTTCGATGCACATGACAAAGCTACGTGTCCATCGATCTACTCCTAACACGCCTTAGGGAAATAAATTTCACTCACAGTGAACGTAGTATTCTAAAAGGTGGAATGACATATGAGGTGTCTACTGAGTGCAACGGGGATATTTCCCCTTTCTAAAGGCATCCGGACCTGCTGCCCTAGCGCGGCGAGCTCTCTCGCGCATCCTCTCCCTTTCGGCCTCGCGGGCCTCATAAGCAAGCCGATCTTCCTCTTGTTTGCGCCTTCGTTCCGCCTCCTCTCTTTGCTTGCGTTCCGCTTCGTACTTGCGTCGACGCTCTTCGTCCTCCTGCCTCATCTTCCTGCGTTCCTCCTCTCTCGTTTCCTCAGCTTCCATATGAAGCCAATGCCTTCTTGCACGTTGAGCGACACGGTACACATGGGCTATATCCTCTGGTGTCTGCTCAGTGTCAACATACTCGATGAACTCACACAGAGGCGGCGGGGACTGCAATATTATGAACGTATTAGTAAGTAAGAATCAATGGTGGAAGCAAAGAATGCCGAAGTACAAGTAGTTACCCTTGATCTTCTATCGGAAGAGTAAAGACGTTGCGAAGGGTCATATTGGTAGTTCTTGCACATCCAAAGTCTTTTGCCGTAGTCATCACCGAGAACGAGTGACTTCACTAGCCTGCATGGAGTGCCACAGAGGCACATAGGAGCGATGAAGCCATCTCCGAGAGGTAACGTCTCTTTGTTGTGGGGTGGGTCGTTGGGGAACTCCATAGCTATGGGAAAAATTTCGGTGTTGGTTATATTGCGAAGTGGTTGAGTTTAACGGACAGACGATGTGTGCATTTTATAGGCATAACTAACGTGGTCTATAGACGAAGACTACAAAGAAAAGAAAAGGAGATGTCATCGGATGCTCTGCAAAGTTGCCCATTAATGGATGTGTCGCCATGCGTAAACAATAAATGTGTGTGGCAGTCATGCATGCTTTGTGGCATGCATGCATTGAGACAGTCACGCATGCTTTGTGGCATGCATGCTTTGGGGCATTGGATGCTCTGATGAATTGATGGCCACCGGACACATCGATGCAGAAAAGTCACGCATGCTGTGTGGCAGTCACGCATGCTTTGTGGCATGCATGCATTGACACAGTCACGCATGCTTTGTGGCATGCATGAATTGATGGCCACCGGACACATCGATGCAGAAAAGTCACGCATGCTGTGTGGCAGTCACGCATGCTTTGTGGCATGCATGCATTGACACAGTCACGCATGCTTTGTGGCATGCATGCTTTGGGGCATTGGATGCTGTGATGAATTGATGGCCACCGGACACATCGATGCAGAAAAGCAAATGCATTGATGCATTGGTGCTTCTGGCAGGCACTGCGTCGAAAAAAGCTTTGGCCCATAGGATGCTGTGGTAGGTAGTGATGCACATGAGGACAATCAAACCATAGATGCTCTGCGAGGTATGACAAGGCGATAATGAAAGGAAAACAACCCGGCTTTAACATTCATACTTAGCATGCAACATACATTGATTAAAAGTGAACAATAGCGTGTTCCAAGCACATCATAAACCTACTCGTGCATGGATTTAATCGTAACACGCCTTAGGGAATTGAAATGGACTAACAACAAACATGATACAACGACATAATCCGGGTATCTGCATAACAGCAAGCACTAATCATCGCCCAGGGTGGACGAACCTAAGTAGCTGTCATCATCGTCATTCCTCTTGGAAGACCCACCTGCCTTGAACTTGTCGCGAAGCTCATCCAACTCCCACTTTCTTTTCAAGTTCACCCATTCCTGGTCTTTTGGAGAGATGGTGTCATCGATCCATTGTATGAAGTCACATCCTTTGGGGAGCTTGGAATATTTGCTCCACGTCTGGCCACGTTTTGCATGTTTCTCTCTTGAAGCCGTCTGTACAATAAAATTTGCGTTAATCGACATTAAAAGGCCAAAGCGTTTGTATTGATATTGATATATCATACCGTCGAGGGATATGTCTCCAAATCGTTCAAGGCTTCTTGCGGGCACTTCCACATGCGCCGGCCCCAAGTGTCGATATCCTTGGAGGCAGAAGAAACACACCTCCTTCCGCAGTGGCACTGGGGGGCACTCTCGAAGCCTGTTGGTGGTGGCCGCGGATTGAGGAAGGTATCTCTGTTGGGGTCATTTGCAGGAGGTCCATCTTCCCATTGTGCAAGCTCCTCATAGAGCTCCCTTCTCATCCTAGCAGAAGACATAAATTCTAGTCGTGGTGGTGGCTCGTTGTTAGACATTGTGTGGCTTCTGGTCTTGCAAGGTGACCATCCAATGCTGTTTATATAGAAGATGAATGTCTGCATAGGTGGGCACTTATGCAGGAATCCAATGCATCTTTATCGGAGCGATAAAGGAATCCTTTATTTTCAAAAGTCTCCATATAGAGCATAGGTATCCAATGCTAGTGAGTGATGAGTTACCGTTGTCACTGGGAAAGTGGCCCTGCCCTGCCCTACGCACAATAATTGACATGAAAATGATAAAAGCAGAAGTACCCTTCATTTGCATTGGATTCCAATGTGGGCGCCTTGTCTTTTGGCGCTCAGGTGGGCGCCCTATGATCTGGCGCCCACATCACTTACCTGGGCGCCGAAGGTCCCTCAATTACAGTAAGCAAGGGGATCGATGGTGTGCAGGATGCGGGCGCCGCAGGACTTGGCGCTCAGGTTAGTCACCTGGGCGCCGGATGACTTGGCGCTCAGGTTAGTCACCTGGGCGCCGAAGGTCCCTCAATTACAGTAGGCAAGGGGGGGTCTGGTGTCGAGGATGTGGGCGCCGCAGCACTTGGCGCCCAGATGGGCGCCGGGTGACTTGGAGCTCAGGTTAGGCACCTGGGCGCCGAAGTTCTGTACTTTGTGGCCAGGGCGCCATTGTTTTAAATGTGGGCGCCAAATCTAATGGCGCTCAGGTTTTACATGTGGGTGCCAATGCTAATGGCGCTCAGGTTTTGACACATAGCCCATACATGGATATGACTCAAAGCGGCTGTCCATACAAAGTCCATAGAAATGATTGACACGATACAAAATCCATACAAAGCGGCTGTCCATACACGGCAACATCAATGGATATGACTCAAAGTCGTCGACAACATACAAAGTCCATAGAAACCAAAGTCCATACACGATACCATACAAAGTCCACACAAACCAAAGTCCATAGACGACATCGAAGTGCACATAACAACATACAAACCATCATCAACCGCCCCTCTTTCCCTTGCCCCTACCTTTGTTGGCCAAAGCATTGGTTCCAGGAGTATACCGATCAACTGGCCGGCGTGTACGTTGTGTTAGCTGGCTTGAGGCCGGGGCATCCTGCAGCTGCGATGGTCCAATCACATCCGGCGTCTCATAGTCCTCGTCGTTGGCATCACAAGCATCTGAGGAAGACGAGTCACGTGCACGAGAACGAGTGCGCGAAGAGCTTGCACCACGCGATGTAGAACCACGACCACGTGAGCGAGAACCGCCTGATGCACGTGACCGCTCCGGACTGACAACGGGAGGAGGGACATCTTGCAAAGTCTGGGCGCGGCAGCCACACCTTGCAGCAACTCTACGAAGCCTCCGCTGCACCGAAAAGAAGAAAACAAGATAATATTGAGAAGCAAAAAAGAGAACATGCAACTAAAAGGAAAAAATGAGAAAGGGCCAACTTACCTCCATGGCGGCTCGAAGGCGGCTCTCTCCATCAGGTTGACCCGCGGGGAATGCCATGACGTTGCCGATATCATTGACAGACCGCCTAATGTCTCGCCCCTGAAACACGAATTACATAACCAAAGGCACCGAACTAATACATAGAAAAAAGGAACGAGCCCAAGTTAGAACACTTACAACGCGATCTAGGACAGGTCCTATCTCGACCACCGTCCCCTGACGTGTCGCGACATCATAAGGGGTGTTCTCATCGTCGGACGATCCCATGTCAGCATAATCTCTATCAGTCCAAGTCTGCCTCAGACGGTACCGTGTCGACGACTGGTACCATTCAAGGTACCGGCGGAACGAAGAGTCGCGGTGCATTGCATGAATGCGCTCGCAATTGTCCTCAAATCTTCGCCATTCGTCAAGGTAGGCACGATGGTGATGAGCAAAGTCAGTTACCTTCTTCTGCTTCGATCGATCAAACCTGTAATTCACAACATTAGTTTGCATGCACACAAAGGGAAGGGAAAAATATCGACGACCAAGGGAAGCAATGCTTACTTATGCAGCTCGATCGATGTGGACACGGTGTCAGGTGGGAATGGCTGCTGGCGACCGAACTGCCTCATCACTCTAATTGGTAGGTGGTACTCAACAGCGTAGAAGCAAATGAGAGGGCACCTCATCGTCCATAGGGCTGCATCTCGACGGCACAACGGGTTCAGCCCCAACCCGTTCTCCACGGCTGCGACATCGTCACCAGAATAGGGCCACCAATTGACCTGCAAGTTACAAATCATGGATTACAAACTAGTATATATGAAACTAAGAAACTGAAAATGCATGGACGACATGGAAAAATCACTTACACAACTAGGTGTGAGGGGATCAAGCTCGTTGCTGAACTCGACATACGCCCGCTCTGTTTCGGCGTAAGGTGCCCCCACGTTCTCCCACACGTAAGCAGCCGTGGGCAGCTGCTCGGGAACACCCTCCGGCGTCCAAGGCTGTGGTGCACGGACCCTGGGTCTCCCAACAGGCAACCTGGACCACATCCATAGCTGCAGCAAGTAGACACAACCACCAAGAGAGGACCTCGGCTTGGTACGCCTGCAAGCCTCACAAAGCTGCCGGTACAAGAAGGCAAGGACCGCCGACCCCCAACTGAACTGACCAGCAGCATCCCAGTCAAGCAGGCAAGGGAGGTACATCCACGACGCGGCATCTCCTGTGCCATCAGGAAAGAGCACGGTCCCAAACATGTGCATGACCCATGCCCGAGCGTGGTAAGTCACCGTCGCATCATCAGCACCCACAGGACACGTACCAAACCGTGCCCTAAGCCAGGACAAAGGGACACCAGCTGAACGCCCTCTCTTCCCAGCCTCAGGCAACGGTGGCTCCTCCCCCAAAAACTCAGCCACACGTGCCCGCCAACCCGCACTGTCACACCTCCCAGTGGCTGGCTCTCCTCTGATAGGCAACGCAAGCATCATAGCAACATCCTGCAAGGTGACAGTCATCTCACCACAAGGTAGGTGGAAGGTGTGCGTCTCCGGCCTCCATCTATCAACAAGGGCTGTAAGTGCTGGCCCATTCAAAGGAGGCATGCCACGGGCAACGACGTTCGCCACACCCGCAAGCTGAGCCCGAGCAAGAAGCGGAGTGTACCGCGCGTCGTACTGCATCACCGTGTGCCCATCGTGACCGCGAGGGCGTAGAAGCGGAAGGACCTGCATACATGTAAAATAGAAGTGTTACTATCACATAGAAATGTTGCAATGTCGAAAACGGTGACAAAGAAAGTAAACATATGTACCTGACCCTCCTCGATCAGACGTGCACGGTGCTTGTTCTCGTAGAACTCGTCAAGCAAGAGAGGCCGCGCCATCCTGTTCATGAAACAACAATGTTAATAAAAATTGCAAAATTACAAGCTTTATGAAACAAAAATAATGGACATAAGATATACAAAAAATTAACATATGATAAAAAAAAGAAATTAAGCGTCAAGCAATGAACAATGCAATGACTACCTAATCAATTTTGCAAGTTTTCCGATTGTGCCCACTCCCATGGCACTTGCCACATCGCTTCTCTTGTGGATCTTCAAAGAATGCAGCACCTTTCCTCTTCTTCTTAGATGGCTTAATCCGGTCCATGTCCATCGTGAAACGTACCCTCCTCTTCGGACCCTTCGTATGAACAAGATGCTCTGGATCAGCCACGTATCGTGGCCCATCATATGGTGCCCATTTATCTTCATCAAGGAATGGCTCGAACCGTGGAGACCAAGTGCGAACCATAGCTTGCACAGATAAATATTGAGGGATCCTAGCGCCACCGTCATGAGCAACACCTCGAGCCCTACATGCCGCTACCATATGGCCACAAGGATAATGTAGCAACTGAGGCACTCCACATGTGCACGTGTTTCTCGTGATCACCACCTTGAACTTTCGAGCACCACGATGTTCACCGCCGACGGTGGTTCCACCACCTTCCATTACTTCATAAGTACATGTCTGAAAATCAAAGCATGTGGCAACCATGTCACTACCTCGATTCAAAGACTTGGCAACCTGTATTGTCAATGTAGGTGCCCATTTCTCCCTCAAGCCTAAAACAACATTTGCTTCCTTCAACCGATGAACAAACCACTCCGTTGTTTTGTAAAATGTGAACGATGCAATAGCAGTCAACGGCAACGCACGAACGCCCCTCAACAAACTGTTGTACATTTCAGCCATGTTGCTAGTCATGAATCCGCATCGCGCACCACCCACATCATATGCAAGCGACCACTTGTCCCTTTGTTTGTATATCCCATCTAAGAATTGCCTACCCGCGTCAGTGGTCCTTGTCTTCAATGCATCAAAGCCCTGTTTGAAAAGGTCACGTTCAGTTTGCCGACAAACTTCCTCAAAGAATTTGAAGTTCTCTTTGATATGATCAACCTTCAACAAATTTTGTGCTAGATGCCGTGTACACCATCGATGATGTATACGACCATACCCCGGCAACTCCTCTTGCACCGCATTAAGTATGCCAGCATGCCTATCGGAGATGACACAAATGTCACGGCCGGGACCAACAACCACTTTCCTCACAATTCTCAGAAACCATCCCCAGCTTGAGGTTGTTTCTTTCTCAACAATTGCAAATGCCAAAGGTACAAGCTGCCGGTTAGCATCCATTGCGATGGCAATAAGCATGGTACCCTGATATTTCCCAGTGAGGAAGGTGCCGTCAATAGAAATCACAGGCCGACAATGCTTGAAAGCCTCAGCGCTTTGCGCAAAAGACCAATATGCTCGGAAGAAAATCTCCCTTCCATCCGCTCTCTTTATTTGTGACTTAGGGACATACTCCATATGCATGCCCGGGTTTTTAGCTTTCATGGCATGCAACATTGCAGGCAGGCGCTCATATGCTTCTGCCCAATCGCCGTAGCATGTCTTCAGAGCGCGTTGCTTTGCCCGCCAACCTTTCCCGTACTTAATGCGGTACCTCCATTTCAAACGTACCATCTCAATCAGGGAAGACACCGGCATCGTTGGAGTATGCTTTATGATATTGACAAGTCTCTGAGCAATAAATTTGGAGCTCAGCTGTGGGTGGCTGTCATCCGGATTGTCAGAGCCACAAGTATGAGGCTGCACCACACTTGTAATCTTCCACTTCGCATGACGAGTCTTCCGAGCGCGTACTGTCCAAGGGCAGCCACGCTTGCACACAACAATGAACCGTCGCTGCTTCTGAGAATGCTTCACACTATGAGGACAGCAGTGCAACACGGAGTACTCATTCAACCACATCTTCATTGACTCCATATCCTGAAAGATAATACCCTTCTGAATTATTTCAGCTGTTTCTACCCGTGGCACAACAGTCTCGGTCTCCTCTCCATCAGCAACAGCTCTATGACCCTGGCTCAAATCCCGACAATCAGGGACTAATGGATCACGGTCCGTAATCACTTGCCTCAACATTTCCTTCTCCCATTCTGCCAATCCACCGATAGGGCGATCATCATCCGAATCCTCCGCTCTCTCCTCCTCATAATTTGTATCATCACCAAAAACCGGGACATCCATTAGATCGGTAGCAACACCATAGTTATCTTCATTAGGTGCCACTACTTCATTAGGTGCCACTTGAGGACCCGTTTCAATGTCCGGCAGAGTTTCATCCCTACGATCATCACCACAATTTGGGACGATCGAAGGCATTTGGTCTCCAACCGAATCAGTCATCACTACGGTTGCTGCAGAATTTCGTGCCAAACCGTCATGCACACTTGCTTGTGATGGCTGGGTTAGGTCAATTTCTACTTCATTCGAACAACCAATACCTACGCTTCCATCCACCACTACCTTCCGAACCACCAAATCTAAAGCTCGAACTTCTGAATTCATAACAATCTCAACATATGCTTGCCATTCCTGCTCACTACCCACCGGAGCCATTATCTTCATGCGTGGCCCATTCGACGAACCCACATCAATTCTTCCTTCAAAATCCAACTTAACACCCTCCTCAATCCATCCCAAACGTTGCCTCACTCGAGATGCAACAATACATAAAGTTGGGGTCTCAACAAAAAGAAACACATCCTCTCTCATGCCAACAAAATCAACACTACCATCCTCAGTCCTCACAATTGAACCACCGTGGTGCACTCTCACACATTTAGCCATCTACATCCATTTCAACAAAAAAAAGATATTTCTCAATTTAGCATTCTTCATATCAATTTAAACAAACAAAATGCCCTACCAATTTTTCTAATGCACAACACATCCTATTCATTTACAACTACCTCCTATCACGCTAAAATCAACAAACAACTCATCAAAAAAAATTACATTTCCACTAATTGAACCATAGTGCTTTATGTAACAATTCATTGCTACCAATGAAACCAACTACAACCGGAGCTTCTAAACATCAACATGTCAACCACATTACACTTCCAATTGCAAATCTAACAAAGAAACCAATCAAATCGGCCAATTTCTTCCTCAAACCCTAGAGTTAGGGTTACACGAAATTTGAGAGCTACAAGCATTTCTATTGGACGAAATTCAAGGAGGCGGAGGAGATTACCTTGGGGAATGGATTTCTCCGAAAGATTTGGCCTCAAACCATGCGGAATGGGTGGATTTGGAGGAGGGGATGGAATGGGGATTGAGAGAGGAGAGGCGCCGGCTGTCTGTTCGTCCGGAGGAAGGAAGGAGAAGAAGAGAAGAGAAAAGAAAAGCCCGCGGGCCTTTTGGTGCCCGGGGGTGGGCGCCAAAGGATGCGGCGCTCACCCCCTGGGCGCCAAAGGACTTGGCGCCCAACCCCTGCCAGGTCAGCAAATCGGCCTCGTGCCCCCAGCTGACGTGGCTCATGTGAGCGCCAAATCATTTGGCGCCCAGTAGTTCAACCTGAGCGCCAAATCATATGGCGCTCAGAAAAGGGTCCATTTCTGGACATGTTTTTCCCAAGGGTCTATTTGTGAAAAACTTTTTCTAAAAGGGCCAAAATGTAAAAATTACACGCGGCGCCACCACTACGAGCCCACGACTTCGTTGGCCCTGACAACGGAACAGTTTGTTTCGTGCCGCCTTGTTGACGGATGCAAAGTTCTACACTCGGCCCACCTACTAGATGCAATGCGGTCCAGTGGGCTTCACAAGCAGGAAATTTCTTCGGTCCAGTGGGCTTCACAAACTAGAGATGTGCGTCCATACATTTTTGCTGGTCGAAACTTTCCCGCCAAAATGAACGGCCACATCCCGCTTCGATCAGGGTCCAGCCGTCCAGGGAGAGCCGAGGAGTATTACGAGGCGTTTTTGGTGCGTTTCAAATTTTCAATCGTGTTTTCTCCTAAAACCTATGTAGTTTAAATCTTGCCAATTAAGATTTAAATAATATAAGAGGGCGAAGATGCTGTGGACCGAGGTGAATTCAGAGAAAAATTGGAGGTCGTGGTTCATTGATGCTACTAAAATTTGGAGTGGACCTATGCTTTGGGTGTAAAAAGTCTAGTATCACTATCAGTACAGGTTGTGTACTTGTGTATATGAGAAAAATACAAATCTTGTCGATATATCCGGTCAAGGTCATGCCCTCCCTCACCCCCCCCCTCCGGCTTATTGGTATGTGGTGTCTTCCTCTTAGACTGACACCAACGCTACTGACCTAAACTGAAGACGCAAAGGAGTGAATGGGTGCATGTAAAGCTGAAAGGTCACCACCCAAAAACTCATGTCTCCAACGGGAGTCCGAAATTGGGAGCGATTGACTAGCGCCGCGCCTGGGGAGGACGGCGCAGGGGAGGAGCTGGTGGCGGGGCAGTGGGGCATGCTGGCGAGGAGGAGAGAAGGGGAGCGCCGGAGAAGGAGGGACATGCGGCGTCGTCAACCTCGGAAGTCGCGCAGCGCCAAGCTGCTCCACCCCGCACCGCCGCCTCGCAGCTCCGCCGTCGCGCCGCGCGCCATCTCCGCACCCGCGCTCCGCCTTGCCGTCGCGCCCGCTCCGCCGTCGCCCCGTGCAGGCCCGCTCCACCCGTCGAGCCGCGCGCCCGCCGTCGCCCCCACGCAGGCCCGCTCCGCCTTGCCAGCCCCAGCTCTGCCGCCGCGTCACCGCGCCCTCGCCGACGCACGTCGCTGTCAAGCCCGGGCGTCGAGTGCTCGATGTCTCCGCCTTGCTGCGGGGTTCTTCCGATCGATCTGATCGCCGCCACGCCATGTGCAATTAGCGTCTTCCAAGCTCCGAAGCCCGATCCAATCCATTGCTGGGCGTGGCGGAGAACAATTGGTAGCTTGAAATTCTGCGATTATTCTCATCCTTCTTCATCCGGACATGTACAGATTCCCAAAGATCAAATCTTTTCTTAATTTGCAAAGTTGGTGTTTGATTTTCTGCAAGTATCCAAACAATTACAAAATCTATTTTTGTTTCTTCTTTTCTGCCAAACTTTTCTTCCTTGGCGGGAAAAAAAAGGAACCGAAGGGAGTCTAGATGGATGTTCAGGGCCACGAGCCCCGTTTGTGTCGATTGAGGACCGTTCGTTGTGGCCCCGCTGAGCAAGTTTGAACAGTACCGAGTGCATGCTAGTAGAATGGGAACTAGTAAACTGAGTAGCTTGATGTTGTATGTGTTGGACGGTGCACCCCCTCTCTTTTGGTGATGAAGATGGAATGGTGGTTGCGGGTTTGTGTAGGAAGGGAGAGCACACGGGCTAACCACGGATTGCCTGGCGCGGGTATCGCGTGAAGGACGTGTGCTCGGGAAAGGGGAAATCGGCTCGACCTTACGATGTCTTGTGAAAAGTTGCCGTGCGTGACTCTTTCGAGTGTGCGTACGTCGTGTATTCGGGTTTCACCTGCAGGTGTAAATCGATTCGAATCGCCGTCCCTCGCGGTTATTGAGTACACTTGTTCACTGTGTCACATCGTAGTAAGAAGTGCACATGATGATGTTTATATGCTGTTGTACGTCAATTAATTGTATTGCAACCATGTATTGCTTAGTTAGGTGGCTAATATTTATATTAATGCAGGCACCCTTTTAATTTGGCTGTCCCTCGCGGTTATTAAGTACCACTTGTTCACTGTGTCACATTATAGTAAGAAGTGCACATGATGATGTTTATATGCTGTTGTACGTCAATTAATTGTATTGCAACCATGTATTGCTTAGGTGGCTAATATTTATTTTAATGCAAGCACCCTTTTAATTTGGCTAAAATATGAAAATAAGGATCAATTATTAGTGCTGTTTTTGCAATTAAATTTCAGCAACCTGGTCAACCCCCTGCATACTAGAGGTCGGTCTTAGAAGACTATTTTGACGGATAAGACTTGCTGAGTATTAGTTGCTCAGGGTTTGTTGCTTAAATTTTTGCTGCAGGTATTCCTAATTGTAGTTTCTGTGATTGTTGTGGCAAAGTAGTGTGGGAGGGTGAGCCGCCCAAGGACTGGTCTATTGAGTGGGTTCCCTCCTCTCCCAGCCAGGAGCAAGGTGAGTGAGATCGTGTCTACGGGCCGGACATGATTTCCTTGTAGATATGTATCGTCGTGTGTTTCGCTTCCGCTCGCTTTTATGTAATCGAATTTTGAACTCTTTTATGTAATATTAACCGAACTTCGAACTTTGTATCCTATGTTAATTATGGAACCAATGTAATAACTGAACTTGTTGTAAAATTATTTTACTTATGCTTATGTGTGTGGTCATGTGCATACTTGCTTCGCCAAGTATCCCCCGATTATGATCCTGGTTAGCCAAACCTCTCATTAATTTGAGGTGGGGTGCTACAGCTGGCATCAGAGCTAAGTCGGGGTTTATACCACACTAATGAGCATTAATTGTGAAAACCGCGCTTACGGTGAGGTACGTATTAGTCGGCCCTATATAATGATGTTAGTGGTTTAAGGTGGCAACTAGTGAGTCTTGCTTGAATAGGTTTGATTGTTTTTCTTTCTTTTCTGAAATGTCGGCGAGATGAAAAGGTAAGAATGATGTGAGGCATGGGTCGTTGACCGTATGGCCGTTTTGTTGTTTTGATGGGAGGCATGGATCGTTGATCGCATGACCGTTTTGGTTGTTTTGCTGAGGCATGAGTCCTTTGACTTCATGGCCGTTTTGTTGTTTGTGAATCTTCTGCAGGTACTCTAACCACGTTAGAGGTCACACCATTTGCTAGTCTAACACGGTTGAGAGACGATTTTGTCACCGAGTCACGAATGCGGATATAATGGCACCTTTTTTTTGGTGAGGAACGAATAACCTAGGTTAATAAAAATGGTTGCATTGCATTTGCATATAACATGTTCATGAACCTAAGATGCAAAGAAACCACTGGTTGTGTTCGTTAATATCGAAATTTTGTAATGGAACGATCGATCCAAATGAAATTGAAAACACTCAAATCAAACCAGTCCAATCTGCCGCGAGTAAAAAAATTTTAGTCAACTTCAACACGCTATAACTCCTCCGTTTTAAATCCGATTGTCGTGTTTAAGCACTCTATGGAAAGATCTCATAATTCTCTACAAGTTTGATGTATAAATGTTTCTGTGATTCGTCCCAGAACCTGACGAAATTCGGTGATTTATTCGTCAAGTTCAGTCTGTCCAGACGCAGGATTTCAGCAGACAAGGGTCAACTTTGAATAAGCATAACACCTTCTATACTGATCTGATTGAGGCGAATGGGTACTTTTTGGAAAGCTCTTGAAGTTATCTACAACTTTCGTAACTACCAAATTTTCTATTTCTGCCCAGAAACATGCCAGTTTTTGTTTTAGTAAGCACTGCCAGATTTCGACAGATTGAGTTATTTGTGTACGCAAAACTTTGAATTCCATGGTTTTGACTCAACAAATTGTAATCGTTGGATGTGTTATATGTTAATTTCTTAACATGTTTTACTGCTGGGCATTATGGTTTGACTTTTATCAAACTTGATTCCCCGCAGATGGCGTTCAACGAGATCCTGGCGGAGAACGCCGCTATGGCTGCGCGCATCGTCGAGTTGGAGGCTCAGCTTATGGAGTCTGAGCAGCAGCGTATGGCTTTACAGCAGCAGAACAACCTACTGAAGGAAACTGTGGATGACTTTCAAGGATTAGTGAAGGATCTTGCTGATGAGAAGGCCCAGATTGTAGCAGAACATAACGGGGAAGTTAATCACCTTCAGGCGCAGCTGCACGTCGCTCAAGCCAACCTTGCTCATGCACAAGATCAGATTCAGCACGTGCAGGCCGAAGCTGATGCAGCTCACAACGCTTTTGTTGAGCTGATTCAGATTCAAGTGGCGCACCACAACCCGCAGCCGCTTGCAATAGATGATCAGGATGTGGTGCAGGGCGCGTCGGGTGTGGACTATGAGCCACCCTCTACCCCTAAGGATGAGGATGTGCTTCCGACGCGGGCAGCAGCATGCCACACGAGGAGTAGTCTTCGTAGTAGGCTCTAAAGTAGTTAGCTAGTGTGTATGACTCAGGCTAGTAGTAACTTGTAGGTTGACCGAACTCTTCGAGTCCCGCAGCTTGTTATTTTGGGAAGCGCTGCAAATAATGTTGTAATCTAGTGGTGATGGTTCTGTGTGTTGCAAGACCTTAGTGTTAACCTTATGGATGTCCCATGCGGTGTATGGTAGCTGCACACCGCCCTTTTGTGATGTAACATAGTGGGGAACATCCAATGATCGTGTTATGAAGTGTATGTTGCAAATGGAAGACAACGCTTGTGCTGAAATGAATATCTACCGTTGTTCGTCTACGTGTGTTCAATTCTGAAATTTATGCCATGTATGCCTTGTAATTTTAATTACAGCATGTATTTGACCATTATATGTTTTATCTAATGGTGCAAATATTTCTTATGGCAGATGGTGAACACTCATAGGGGCGATGGGACCCAAGAGGGCACTGGGACCTCTGCACAGCGTGACGGGGCACCACGGCCACCACCTTTGCCGGGCAGCGTGGAGTGTTGACGGTCCTTACGACCCATTTTTACCGTCAACTTTATGCATCTTTGTGAACCTAACACCATCACCAAGTGTAGACATAGGGTTTATTTCTAACAAATTCCACTAGTCTTGGTGAATTATGAAGTACAGGTGCAATCCATACAAAAACAAGGGAAAACATGCACTAAACGTGGACTTTGCAATCGACGGATTTTCCCCGGACTGAAGAACTTAGTCCAAAAGCCCAAAACCACAGAATCAGGCTTCAAGATCAAGCAATGCACGTGGTTTAGGCAAGTACACAGGCCAAGGAAGCAGCCAGAGGAGGACCAGGCCCAAAGGGGCCCAGGCCAGGTCGGCCGACCCACTCTGGCCAGGTCGGCCGACCTGCCAGGGAGGCCCCACTGGCCCATCTTTTTATGGCGGTTTATCACCGACTTCTGGAGGTCGGTTCCCCCTGCATTAAATGTCACCGACCTCGGGAACCGCCTCAAAGTTGCCGACCTTCCAAGGCTATAAATAAAGGGGCACCCCTCCCTCTCAACACACACCACAAGACGCAAGACTCTCCAATAGAGCTCCACTCCAATCCTTAGGCTGAGAGCCTTTTGTACATTAGTAGAATAGGAGAGAGGGCAAGGGAGAGAAAGGAATACTCCTTCCACTTTGGTGGAGGTTTAGTTCTATTTCTTTACCTTGGCGTGTAAACACTCTCTGTGATTTATACGTGGTGATTATTTATCTAGCGAGCATTATTACTTTTCTAGGCGTAATTCCTGTTATACTTGTTTACGGGATCATCGCTCCGCAAGGGGTGCTCTAGCCTTCTAAATTCAGCTTTGGGCCGAGGTTAGAGTAGTAATCAACGGCATAGACGTGGTGTCTAGGCTAGAGGTTACCTTTGTTTGCTGTGTGCTCCACGGTTTGTAGAGGTAGGCGGCAGCAAGTGACAGCCCTGTCCGTCCAAAGGAACCCTCCACGTTCGGGTACATAGTAGAGCTACAGGTCGGAGTGGCTTGGCAGACCAGGCCTAAGCCGGCGTCCGAAGTAGACAAGTAGAGCTTGAGTTCGTCTATCCTCTAGGATAACTAGATATAATCACCCTCTCGATCCTAGTTTGCTAGTTGTCTTGGTTGTCCTTGGGTAAAACTTGCCCTGCGGTAGAATAACTCCGTTCCTTGGGGAAAACAAATACGATACCTTGGAATACTCCCGGGTGAAGTGCTACAACGGTATTCCGTGCGCTTGCGGATTTATCTGTGACGTAAGAAATACCAACAAGCATTTCTGGCGCCGTTGCCGGGGAACGGTTGATATCTCTATTGCAAATTAAGTTTGCCCTCGTAATCTATCTTACTTACCGTTCTGTTTTTATTCCCCTTAATTTCAAAAACTCACAAAAACATTTCATGGAGTCACCACCCACCATCCAATCATTCTCTACTCCACGGGGCGAGCTCTTAGAGCCACCATCATCATCACAACCCATTTCTTCATTTGGCTATGAGTTTTCCCCCGATTATATTTCGATGATAAGAGGTTTATCCTTTTCGGGTTTTAAACATGAAAATCCTTATGAACACTTGCGAGAGTTTGAGCATTTGTGTTCATGCCGATCGATCCATGGCATGACACAAGAAACGTTGAAGTGGAAATTGTTTCCCTTCTCTCTCAATGAGAGGGC